>CM076582.1:1637265821-1637316617 GCA_034641835.2 Pinus albicaulis
ACATGTTTTTCTTTTGAGCCAGGAACAATAAAACATAGTTTAAATAGGGGATTTGTAAAGGATCATTGAATATCCACATGTTTAAACTGTGTGCTTGTCCAATTTATGCTTACACACATATACTCACTAAGTGAAGCAAAGACACCTAAAACTAACTTAACCAAACTCACTAAATTCTCCCCACAGGGGTCACAAAAGAATTTATAGCTTAAGTTAGGATCAAGGGGGTAGGCATCCAATAAGCCACCTTGATCACTCTTCATATTGAAACATATAAGTTGATTTTTTAGGGAGCTTCAAATCCACCTATCAGCCCACGAAAAAGAAAACCCGAGCGCGACAATGACCCGTTTCAAAGGGGGTTAGGCTTAGGCGCAGTGCGGGCAGGTATCAGTCAGGGCTACCTGACTTGGCTGATACTTGGTACTAATAGCTGACTTACCAAGAATCCGAAGACTCGAATTCTCACGTGGGACGGTGGTACTTAGTGACCAAAACTAGGGCATCCTTTCCTTATAGGTGACGGTGCAGGCAAGCGCTAGACCCTCTACCGCTTACCTTGGTGGATTTTATTCTGCTGACTGGGGGCGTCGCCAACTCTTACGGGATGTTTTGCGAGCACTCAAAAGATATATTCTCAAGGCCCAGTTACATTTGAGTGTGTGAGGATGAATATATCTTCTAGTATTTTGAGTATCATACACAAATAAAAAAAAACCACTTTTTTGATTGCTTGATCACATAGATTAATGTAAAGGGAAATTTATTTTATTTTTCACTTTGTTTTATGTATGTGACAAGAAATTTGCTTTGATCATAGACTCTATCCTCTCAATTTTTTCCAAAAAAAAACCTGGTCGACACCAGAATGGACCCAACGGGACCTCGTCGATGTAGGCATCTTTTGGACCTCCCCCCATTAACAAGAGGGGTTCCAGGTATTTCACCATTTAGGTTTCAACGACGAAACACTGCCACCATTATACGTTCGTTCTTTATTGGGGCATCCATAGTTGGGAACCCTATTCGGTCTCCCCAGACCACACCAAAGACCACTCCTCCCATAACCCCTAGGGGGTAGAGGAGTGCGTCCCATTCGGGAATTTAGCTGAATACATAGTAGGGTACGTCACATACTAACCCTCTTCCTAACCAGAACTTTATGTTTTCGCATAGAGCAATGACATCAACCTCCCAGTAACCTTTCTTAGATTCATTGAATCTACCCAATTTAACCAAGCTGACGAATGACCCCATCGCACACAACCCTACATGACCTCCCATGCCCACGAAGCTCCCTTCGAATATACCAAAGTTTGAAGGAAAGCAAGCGGAAGACCCAGGTAATCATGTCATGACCTTCCACCTATGGTGCTCATCGAACAATATCATTGACGACACTATTCGATTGAGACTATTTAAATGCACTCTGACTGGAGTAGCTGCAAAGTGGTATGTGGACAAACCCTTAGCGTCACATGTAACCTTTGGCACCCTTGCCACTACATTCCTAAAATATTTTCAGTTACCCATTCACCATGATTCCAAAATGGAATTACTGATTCATTTTAGACAGAACACTGGTGTCCATATCTCAGACCATCTCCATGAATGTAAGCGACGTCGCAGTTTATGTAAAGCTAAACTCGACGATCGGGTTCTCTTAGATTTTTTCCTGAAAACTTTGACGGCAGAGATTTTAAAGGATGTGGCACAGCAAAGGCCCACATCCGAAGAGGATGCCATCAAAAAAGCCCACCAACTTGAGCTGATTTATACGCAGTCATGATACATTTATAACATCCTGGCGCCTGGTGCCGACTGTCAAGGAGACACCAGACGTCTAACTCTATAGACGGACTAATTGGGTCATTGACCCAAGGTTACCTATGCAGCAACAATTAAAACCTAGATTACACATACAATTATACCCAGAACGTACCTCAACCCAGTTTTCAAAGTCATCATATGCCTCAACAAAAATTAACCGATAGGGCGCCATCGTATCACCAGGGAGGACCTTATCCTTTAGCTCAAGGGACTCAATACGCAGAAAGAAACACTGACTAAATAACTCCCCTCCAACATCTAGGTGCAAACCTAGGACCTCGTTATGCACATTCCCCAACACAAGACCCACCTATGCAGACCAATGCACAGGTGAACTTTGTGCAACCGTCCCAAAACCAACCACACCAATACAACCAGGAGAACTACCCTCCTAACGCGGTGAAGAAAAAATTAAAAAATAAGCCAAGGAACCCTGAACAAGAAACAACAATCTTCGCCCACCGCGATCCCGAGTTGGAGATAATCCAACGGAATCGACGAAACCGGGAGCAGAAATGGCCAACGATAGAGAAAAAAAGGCCACCTCTTTGAACAAACCATTCTTATTCAATATGTGGTGAGTATGACCACTATACTCACCACTATCCATATCTACCTAAGATGAATAAGCTACAGAGTAACCGAGGACAAGGAGGATATTCCCAACAACTAGCTGTGAGTGAAGAACCTTTCCCCCATCAGGGGACAGTAAGCACTCAGTAGAAAAATACAGGCGACTCTAGGAAAAGTAGCCATGAAATCTACATGACTGGTGAAGAGATGTTTTTCCAAACACGGAATCGAAATTATGACACCCCACCAGATGCTAATACATTAGGGGCAAGTTCCAGTGCACCAATTGCACCTTTGACCATTTCAACTATGCCTATTGAACCATTGCCAAATATGGTGAAGGGACCCAATAGGCGAGCAGGAAACTACTCCAAAGCGGCCCATAATTATAGTATTGTGGATGATTTAGCACAATCTCCTACTGCTATGTCAGCTTTGGAAGTATTAC
This sequence comes from Pinus albicaulis, assembly GCA_034641835.2. NCBI lineage: Eukaryota > Viridiplantae > Streptophyta > Pinopsida > Pinales > Pinaceae > Pinus > Pinus albicaulis. Next base: position 1,637,268,673 of record CM076582.1, read on the forward strand.
AGTCATGCCAAAAACAACGAGCTTCCTAACACGTTGGGGCGCTGTCGGTGCGATACATGACTATGTCTGGCCCGAAAACACCCCGAGCTGCTTCCATGGTCACCTTCCGAGATACCGGTGTTCGGTCCATAATATCACAATCCCACCGATGTATAACGAACGGTGCCATCACATGCATCATGTCCAAAAATGTTTGGAAAAAAGTTAGGGTCCTACTGCATGAACTAAAACCGCAATCCATTACGCTTAGAGCATCGGCAGGTGTGTCAACCCTGTCGGCCTCTACAAAAACGTCCGGGTCTTGCGGTTGGGAAAGATGGTCCCACATAGACATTGAAGTCTTGGACGCTCACGGACTACAATATGTCATGGGCGGAGTTATATGTGTGCCATGTCTGCCATAACCTCTCTTGTCTTTTGCATCATGATGTTCCCCCACGAGGACCACATCATTACTGTATACCAAATGATGCATAGCGAGAAGCAATCCCTAACAAACATAGGTGTAATTCTACCCTATGTAGATACATCCTCGGATGCTCTCTCATGGTACCAAAACCTCCAAATTCGTTATATAAATAAGCAAGACAAAATTTATAGAAAATATCACATTTATAAGTGGAACTTGGACTCGCATATCATTTCCTTAGCTCCAGTCTGGGTCACCCTAAGGCTAGCCCCAAGAATATGGCCCCAGCCAATTCAAACCGTCATATATTCTAGGGTCATTCCTAGGAGATCCTCCTATAATCCCTGAGTCATCGCCCGATGTCACAGGGGCTTCGGTGTGCATGATGTCCACATCAAGCGCCGAAGCTAGTCAGTACACAGACACAAGCAGTAATGGGACTGAGTCATCAGCCACGGCAACCTCTCTAGCCTACGCCGCCTCCCAAACCCCTTTCCGCTACCCCCCAGTTGGTTTCGTCTCCCAGCAGGTTTTGGCAACACTGGTATTACCAAACATATCGTTGGAAATCCCAGTTTGGTACCTCGTTCCCCCTACAGGAACAAGAGCCATTGATGTCATTGCCACAGGATTAAATCCCCTCAGTCCTGAGGAGGCCCCACTCATCCCCAAAACTGCCGAAACTACCCCTGCAAGGGAAATTCCCATTGCAAATCTGGTGACCACGACTAAGAAAACTGAGAAGAGAGGAAAGAAGATGGTGACCCTCACCATACAACGAGAATCACCAGTCTGTGCCATATGCGACATAATAGGCCACCCTACCCATATCTGTATGAAGCTGGATGAATTAAGACCACTCGGCTCTAAGACAAACATCGTGACACTGTGTTCCCATAAAAAGGAACCTACCACCAAAGGTAAAGGAAAAGCACTGCGTACCAATCACACATACATTCTCTGCAGTGACTATGGGCACTATACCCACTATTGCCCAGAGATCCCATGATATAGGGATGCCTTACACGCCATCGAGTGATCCTATCAAGAAGATCCCTCCAGACGGGCATCCAGAAATGAACCTCATACCATCCTATACCTACAGGAACAACTAAGGGCACAAGAAAGACCCCTAGTCATGCCCATTATACATTGCACGCTATGCGATGAATGTGGTCACTTCCTCGAAGAGTGTGAAACCTTAGAACTCATCCACAGATGGTATCCTATAGAAAGGGTTTAATAAGTTGGATTGCGGGCAGTGCAATTCACATGTCCATTTTGTGCCGATAATCACCTTTTGGAGAATTGTCATTATATCCCCCGATTCTAGCTAGCCCTTGCTAGCTTACGCTCCGCCATAGTCTGCCTCTCCCAAGAATACAACATGGATGCAGAGTCCACGGACAGCTTCACAGCCCAAGAAGATGTGACGAGAAGATCCATCATGTTCTTGTCAGTCTAAAAGCGATCAATCAAGGAACCCCTAGCTACCCTTAACTTCTCTCTATAGAGAAGACCAGCATGCACGTTATGAAAAATGCCCAATCATGCGGTTGTCACTTGTCCTGATTTAGTAGTGTTACGATGCTGGTTCCCCGCCAGACCTCAAATTGAGCACGATGGAACCCCCATATCAAGGATATTCTGCCTAATATGTCAAGGCAATCATTACGAGTGATACTGCACTTATGCCTCGCAACTTCGTCCTACCATCGATACGATTCATACCATAGAAAAGAGGGAAGATGACCTCCGTAAGTGGTATAGAAAATACATTTTTGGTTAAACATTTTTGGGCAGACCAGGATGACACACCAACCAAACAACACCCAGGCTAAGCCGAGGATAACATGCGGACTATGGGACCTAAATGATCACTGAGTCAACCAGTGCATAGAAATGAAGCCCCTTGCAAACAGTCTTCTCATAGTCTCTTCTCTCCCTGAGAAACTTCTCTCTAATAAAGAGAAGATCACGTGCACCTATTGCTATATTTGTTCACAGTTTCACCATACGATCAAATGTGTACACCTCCCCAAGCTAAGAGAGGCAAGAGAAGCATTGAGTCTACATTCCCCCAAAGGGTTAGACACACCTAAGCCAACAACATGGACATGGATGCAGAAGACAACGTCTTCTACGACAGATCCTTTCCAAGCATCCACATCCAGGATGTCGAGTAGCATTGATTCCCATAAAATCTACTCTGTTGGCACAGTGATACCATGCACTATCTGCAATGGAAAAAATCACACACCAGAGGTATGCCCGCTAATGGAAACATTCAGGCACCTCTGCGGTAGACAGAATTTCCACCTACCAAAAATTGACCATCCTAGCAGGGAACCCAACCTTGCGCTCACCCAGAATTCCATTTCAGAGATTCTTCCCCCACCGAATTTTGATGACACGATCCACCATATACGATTGGTATCATCACATATTGGAAATAGGATTTCAACCGCCCCCACTTCCTAGGATTTCCACCTTTTTCTTGTTGCAAAAGATCAAGGTACCTTGCGCTTTTGCATTGATTTCTGCGAGATCCCAAATTTTCACACCGCCATCAAAATCCTTGATGATACCCAGCCTCTAGAACAACGCCTAGTACAACTAGAATTCGTTGACGAAAGTCGACGACAATTGCTGCAACACAACGAGGCCCATAAGAAAAGAGTAAAAGCATCATTTGACCGCCACATAAACCTTCTCTCATTCACCGAGGGCGAGTTAATCCTCTGCTATGATGTCGCAAAAGAAGCCCTAGGGCCAGGAAAGTTCGAAACCTTGTGGAAAGGTCCCTACATAATCAAACATTACCTCCAACAGGGGGCATACTTCTTGATGGAACCGTACGGGACATGCCTCGACAACCTTGTCAACGACCTTTACCTCAAGAAATTCTACCCATAAGGGCCAAAACGACCCTTCCCTAGAGTGAACATACACAGCCCAAAAAACTAAATTTTTTTGACCAAAATACTTATTTAAAAGCGCTCAAAGTGCCATCATGGATCACCAACCTAAACCCTATTTCGGATTTGCTGATGGAGCATCAAGATGGTCTCAAAGTTTAGCCACAGCTGCCTGGGTCATCTATGACCTTGATCGATTGTCACTCTACTCAAATGGTGTGTGCATCGACTCAGCAACAAACAATCAGGCAAAATATGACACCGTCATCGGACTTATGTGCGATGCCCTCCATCACGGAATACTCCATATGCATGTCTACCTCGATTCCCAGTTAGTAGTGTCGCAGTTAAACCAAACATTTGAGACAAGAGATACACATCTGTTTAGAAAATATTTGCGTGCAAAAATAATAAGCAGACAATTTTACTATATCACATTTACACATGTACCAAGGAGTCAAAACCAAACAGTTGATCGCATAGCTAACAATATCCTAAACTGGAATGCATCTTGAATAAACCGTCATACATAAAAGACAAAAAATATAGATATCCATCAGCATAACATCATACATAAACTGAAACGGGTGACACATCATATAGAGCCGCAAAATTTATATATCTATATATATATATATATATATATATATATATATATCACAATGCATATGTCTGAGTAAAAAAGTAGTGTCGCTGACCCAATGGCCAGCCCAAAGATACAAAAAGTTGTCCAAAATAGGGGAATCATCCACATGGTGCTTTCCCTGTGTACAAGTATACTCTAGGGCGGTGCCCCATCAAGAGGGACAACTGGACCCACAACCGTTACCAGTGCCACCACTAGAGCTGACGTCACCACCGAGACTACCAACCGAAGTAAAAATGGCCGATAATCCCTCTCACGGGCCATCATAGTCTCCAACTAGACCTCATCGAGGTCATCCATAAATCCCCGAGCAGGCATCCCCTAGGTCAAGCGGTCCACTTGACCTTAGGCATCCTCTAGAACAAACACCCGAGCAATCATTTCTGCGTTACGAGCATCTGCCGTATCTGTACGTGCCACCGCTGCATCGACATGAGCCCGCTCGGTGGCAATAGCCGAGCTACTACCCTCTTCTAAAGGGCCATCACCACCCCCACATCCTCCAACAACACCTCCTCTTTGACCACCCCTAGGTCACTGTAGAAGATCGTGGCCAACCAACCAAGCCACGGGGCAACCCACCTCACCAACATCTACAAGAGTAACCAAAACGATGTCAGTGTCACTAGAAAAAGACATAAGTAAATATATACTCAACTAAATGCAGAAAACATACACAACATACCTGTGGGCCCCCAAACATAACCAAAAGGGAGACCCATGTCTGGATCCCCCTAGAAGTCCATCCTCGCATATGGAAATGGCAAGAACATCTGTGGGTTGGCCTTGAACCAGGCCTCTGTCGTGGCATTCCAATAACATCCCACCATGCCACCACCACCTCACGGCATCACCGGAGCCCACCTCCTCATACGAGGCTCCCGTGGCCCCCCAGGAGCCATCGCCACTACTGGCCTTGGCAGCACTACCTTCTCGTACATAGTGCTGCACAAGATGCTGGCATATGAAAACAAATTCGATCCACTATGGAACTTGTTGAATTGCGCCACCATCCTGTCTTAACAAAAATGGGAAAAGTCATAAAAATTCCCGGACCTCAGCCGGTGCAATACTCCAACCTATGGGCCTGATGATCGATGCGGAGCCGACGACCCGGAAAGTCGTACAATCGCTGCCAGAGCACATCACTATGCCAAATATGTCATAGATGCAATGCTGATGCACCCCTCTGTAAGAGGCACCCCACCACATTGGCGTCTATGAAACCTCTCCAGATCTACCTTCCCAAAAGGGAGTGGATATCTCAGTGCCTCACCATGAGGCAGAAACGCGGTCAAAAAATACACATCCGTATCAGGACGGATGACTAGTTTCGTCCCTCGCAACACGAACATGTTGCACCTCTTGTGCTAGTGTCAGATCAAGTAGCATAGCATTCGGTCCTGCAACCGAAGAAGCTCATTCTTCGTGAACTTCAGGAGCCCCCATTGCACCAGCTGACAGTGCGCCCTAGCATCAACAACCAACATAGTTCGGAGCTCGGGCCAATCCCACTTCCTCCATAATAACCTGTCATCAAAACAGGTACCCATCAGTATAGAAAAAACAAAAAAATAGGAAAAAACCAAAATGTTTTTTCGCCTCGGCTTTGCGTGCCTGTATTTTGCACAGGCGCGCTTAAGGTGCACCAAAGAAGGGGAACAAAGCGCTTTAACACGCTTTTCCCTCGAAAATGCACACAAACAGGGTGCGCCTTTGCCTCGATTTCTTGCGCAATCTAGGAAAAAAAGCACCCAGAATCCATACAAACCCAGTCTGTACGGACCTCGACATCATCAAACTGAAAAAATTGAAGTGCAGGACATAATGGAGGTTACTTGGGCATGGTATTGCTAATTCCTGGTGCTCAGGTTGACCACAATGGCAATAACTGCTACGCAGAAGCCTATGACCTATAGAAAACTCAGAAAGTACAAATGAATTGAATTAGGGCCATATTCACCTATATATCGCCATTTTCAAATACTTGGGAGGACCATACTGAGAGATCAGAAAGTCCGTTCTCTGAACCATAAGCTGCATCATGACCAACACTCCATGATGAACAAAGGTGATGCCACACAATCACATTCCCAAAAAAACAAATTTTCAATGCCAACAGGTATGCCCTCTTGCATCTTATTTTTTAAAGCTCACGACTTTCAATAATATTTGATAAAGAAGATGCTTTCACTTGAGGTAGTTGTTTTTACGGGAAAATTTTACAAACCATCCACAATGCCATCTAATGAAAGTTCTAGAGTAGGTTTCATTCTACCCCTAGCATGATAGAGTCCCGGTAAACTCTGCATATCCTGACATCATTTCTCCATCGAAAATTAACCATAGGGTTCTCATATCCGACCGTGTTTATCATCACCTCACCCTGCACATGATAAATATCCTCGTTGGTCGGTAGAGCCTCCCCTCCATGGTGATCATCACCCATAGTAGACCATATATCACAACAAAAGTGATGCCATGGCCATACCACTTTAGTCTGGGAAGCACCTCATGCCCATCCATCCACCATGCATAAGGTCAATTTTACCATACAAGCTAAAAAACCCATCCCAGATAATCAGGTTGTACAAGCAGATCAAAAGCGCATTACCGTGCCTCGCATTTGGCCCACCATACCTCCACCAGTATAATCCCATCTGCGATACTTTTTCATCCACTTCATCAACCCCGCACATGAGACCAACCAATGGGACCCCCTTCCTTAGCAAAACACCTTCCTCAAAACATCAGTGAGCGAACACTTTCATGTTTTGGGGTACCTATTTGTGTGTTTTGTACAAAGAAAACCCCATTATTTTATTCTTTTGGTAAGTGTATAAAGACCTCGAACGATGCACTACATCCCTTCACCCTCCCGTCCATATTTTTCTACCATGGAAGCAGTCCCTGAACACCCTTGGTCCGAGTATTACACCCCCATGCACAAGCCACCATGAAATTCATAGCCAGTTTATACGCGCCCTAGAAGTCCTACCGACTCCAAGGATTTCCCCATCAAAAATAACTATGACTTCTGCCAAGTTGCTGAGTATACTCCGACCTTGGGCCATTGAATCCCCATCATTAATTTTCAATCACCCCTCACCAACATGCTTATGTTAAACCCATCAAACCCAGGTCCCTGACCCCTCATGTCGTCGACTCCTCGGCCAGTTGAGGCTTCCTTTTTTTCGACTTCGACACCTATTCTCCAAAAAGGAAGCGGTACCTTGGATTACCCCTCTCCATAAAAGGGGCATCCTCAGGTGGCACTATGGGAGACATCATTTCCCATAGATGTCATCGATCCCCCTGAAATTCAAATACAATAAAAGCTTTCATGTCAAGATGATATCGTACCTCACAACCATTTCACTTTGATCAAATTCGTCAAAGACTCGTGCCTCCATAAGCGTCTCTTTTAGCAATGCTTACATGAGAAGGTCCCAACCAGCACCAATGCGTACAATGTGCAACTATATGTCATACCAAGTTTATGCATATGGGTACCATATTCCACCTATTTTTAAAGAAAACACGCGCCTGGGGGCGTTAATAGTCATCGTCAGCAACCACCAGATCACTACCACATCAGTGATACAAATAGAACATATATCTATCAAAATAGATTTTTGTGACTAGCCACAACATCACGAGCATGGGACATGCCCGCCTCGTAGAAAATTTGTATATGTATTGTATTATATTTTCTTATAGGGGTCCTTTAGGACATGATCATTCTTGGAACCAGTGCAGGGTGTTTTCAATTCCAAGCTTCACGCAAGTCTCTCTCTCTCTCTATGCACGATATATAGAAAAGAAATTATAATGTATTTCGGCTATACAGTTCTTCCTAGACCTCACACATTAGGGGGAAACTGTTAACACTGGAAAATCGTACAACAGAAGATGACATTATCTAATGTCAAGCAGAAGGATTTACATGGCTGGAAGACATTACAAAATTTGGAAAGTATTTAAAAATATCTAAGGTCTGAGGAAAAAAAAAATTTGAACAAGTCCTAAATGCTTTTGCACACATTATCCTTGGTGAAGAGCGCCTTTGTGTGCCTTATTTCTGGAAATGCGCGCAATCTTGAGAATGAAAAAATGTCGCTTTTTGGGACCACACAAAGCAAATCAAAAGTGATTCCTCACTTGAAGCCGCCTAAGGACACCCACCAGCACCTCCTTAGACACCGAGTGAGCACACAAAGGAATCATACCCCTCTCTTGGGTCACCATCCACAATGTACTAAGAGAGGGAAGGAGGATTTGAAATATCCTATATAGGGCCACCATGAGATGAAGAATGGGTGAACACATTGTTATGTTGGCCAGAATTTCCCAAGAAATACCAATAGTGTGTGATCCGGAGCTGAAGATAGAGGGGACTCAATTGTTGGCCATCCAACAAGTTCAATCCAACACAATAGAGAGAGAGGGAGACTACACCTGTAGGTTTTAACCCTGTACAAAAATTATCTGCAAATGAATCTTAAAAAAATAGAAAATAAACAATAGCGAGAGCATAAAACATAAAACAGATAAACAGAGAGATTTTCCCCTGGATCCCAACCGAGATGACTAGCTTGATTTTTAATTATATTCCTTTTAGTGTTACAACACATATATATACATGCCGAAGCATACATAAACCCCAATCCATTAACCCTGGATTAGAACATAACCATAGTTCCCTTGACCGGATCTACAAAATACCAGGGGCCAAAAACCATCATGCCCCAAATCCATGTGCAAACCCATGCACAAAACCATGGGCGGGTCCACCCACCGGAAAATAAGGACAAATTTTTTTTCCCGGGCCACTGCCCCAGACCCTGATAGGGGGGGCTGCCGCCCCCCCTGTGACCCCCCTGCTGCGCCCAAAGCAACGTACAGAGGGGGCTATCGCCCCCCCTGTGACCCCCCCCCCCCCTTCCCCCCCGCACGTGACTAGTCATGGAAATAATATAACACATACCCAACAGCATGGATGCAAGCTTGGGAGAAAAAATCCTTGCATCGGGGATTAGAACCCATGTTCTAGGGGCCCTTTGGCAAGAAGGTAAATTTTCACTCTTCTTACTACCAGTGCTCAATAAGAGGGGCCTAGAGCCACCATTCGTATTCTTGTTGTCGTTTGACTCTTTTCGGAGCTCGTATTTATTTGTTTTAGTTTTTAGTTTATTTTTATTTTATATATGCATGCTATTTCTTTATCTAGTATGCTTATGATTCTAGCTTATTCCACTAACTTGCTTGACTCCACTTCTTTTTCTACCTGTTACCAATAACTTAAGTGGGTAGACCACACCCCTTAATTTGGTGTGATTTCGTACATACGTGCACCAAACACATCCCAACAATGCGCATAAGGAAGGTAGATGGGCCTAAGAAAGGTTAGATGGGCCTTAATTTATGTCTAATTTAGAGGCTCATCATCACCCCCTACTAAAACTGTTGCTCATCCACTGAGCAACCTATTCATCCTCCCTGCCTTATGGTTCTTCCTACATGATGGCTTATTTCATTTTCTATTTATTGGCCCATGCGCTGCTCCTCCTGCTAATCTTCTTGCTATTCTTCTTGCATTTCTTCTCTTAGGTGCTTCATGGAGGTCCTCAGATGCATTAATAAATTTTGTTTTGCATGTTAAGAGGTGGTGGGTCCACCATTTATTTTATTTTTTCTTTTATTTTCTTTCTGAATTTCTTTCTCTTTTTTATTTTATTTTTTATTGCATGAAAAATAAACACAGAGTTATTTTTTTGTTAACTAAGTTCACCCTTGGTTACCCCTATGGCATCCTTGTCTTCCATTACATGAACTGCTTACTACCCACTTTCTCAAGTCCTTTTTACTTTTTTCTTGTTCCTCTTCTTGGTGGAAAAAGTGAGGCTAGTTGCTAGATGAGGTTGAGGTTTCCCAGCTACTAATTTTGGCTATATAAAAGACTTTCCTTCTCACACTTTTTAAAGTTTTATTAAGCTAAAATAGATTCGAAGAAAGGGTTAGATGGTTGAATACCTAAGACCTACCATTGATTTTTTTTTTAGGTGATATTGAAGCTGTTGATATGGATGTTGAAGCTGTCTTCGGTGGTTCTGAAGCTACTCTGAAGCTGCATGTGATAATCTGCTTGAGGTTCGTTTGGAGCCTCTGAGCACAGGAGGAGGAAGTCCAAGTTTGACTACCTTTAACTAGTGTGTTGACCAAATTTTCCTTTTGTGCCAACTCGCTATTTTTCTAGTTACAAAGGTTGGAGAGCACCTGCATTCATTAGAGAGAGATACATGGAGAATTTTTTTTTTTTTTTAAGGCCTACTAGCTGCCTCAGTGAGGTTTTCCACTAGTAGGTCTACCTCAGCGCCTCAAAGGAGGTTTTCACCTAAGATCTTTTTTTCAACCCAATGACTGCCTCATGGAGGTTTTCAATCAGTGGGCTAATCTTAGACGCCTCAAAAGAGGTTTTCACATGAGATTTTATTCTTCTTCCCTTTTTTCCTTTTTTTTTCTTTTTCACTTTCCTACTCTACTTGAAAAAAAAAATCTTTTTCAAGTATAGGAATAATTCCAATGGAGTCATGTACACATCAAGATGACAGATAAAATCAGGGGCACAATTGGAATACATGCTCTGACATGTACTTTAATATAAGAGATGAATTTCTTTGACTGGGATTGTATCAAGTACTGTTAGAGAAGAGTGTGTTGTTGCAAATTAATGACTGTTTGGAACCATATGTCAATATAGTTGTGATGCCCCTGGTCCACTTGCTGAGTTGGATAATCTTGGAGGTCCTCTTCTATTATGACATTCAAATCTTCCTCTTTTTGCTAATTGTTCTCTTGAACACATGGAGGAAATGCTGGTAAACATGAGGAAACTTTCTCAACATCTGATTCTGATGCCAGCTCTTAATCAAGTGCAGCCCTTGATCTTTTGATCTCCTCATTTGGATCTTCTTCTTCTTGATGTTGTCCTTCAATGAAATTAAGAAAATCTTCTTTGCAATACCTTTCTTGAACTAAAATGAATACCATCGAGATCAAGAGGAGATGTTTGGAAGTGTTGTACCTGAGCATTGTAAGTAAGCTAGGATACTTCATTATATGGGTTTGGAAATGGTGGTATAGGTAGTTGAGTGGGGGTGGATATATGAGATGGATATGGTTGAGGTTGTGGTGGAGGTAGATGGTAGGGATAGCATGGAGTTGGGTATGGAGGATATTGTGGATTTTCCCAATAAGGTCCTTGCCAACCATGTTGCCACAATTGGTTTTGGGGTTGAGATGGCCGAGGTTTCCAAGGAGGGAGTGTGTTCGAATTATTTTGAGATGGATGTGAATAAGTTTGAAATTTTGAAGTGGGCCCTTGCATCATATCAAGTTGATTAGGTTTCCAGGGTATCCTTGGAGCTACATAACATAGCTTCTTTGGTTATTTCCTTGTTCCATTGTCTTCCTGGTAAAATTATTTAAACCTGGGGAATGGTGGACAAAATTTAGTTGCATATGATTCTGGATGGATAAAAAAAATATCAACATCTCCTTTTTGCTCATTTTTCATTCTTAACATTTATACTTGTTCACTTAGATTGCTAAGAATTTTTGTTTTAAAGTTTTCAAGAAAATTTTCAAGTTCATCTTGCCTTACCAATGTTGAGGAAAATTTACTTACTCTTTCCCTTCCTCTTGATATGTGCTTGCATGTTTCACAAATTCCTTCAAATGGGAATTGGTATACGTCTCCTCTACTCATGATATTAAGGAGATCAATCCACTCATCCCTAATTGTTCTAAGTAAGAGGGTTTTTAGTGTGTCAAATCCTAGATGATGCAATTTTTCCCTCTTAACATTATACATGAACCTCTCTATTAGATCCTCAAGGCTCTCATCTTCTTCTTGGTTCATTCTAAAAATTTATTCTCTAAGATCACGATCTTTATATTTTTCTAGAAATATCTTTTGCATATAATTCCATGATCTTATTGAATTAGTCCCTAGAATCATGAACCATTTAAGATATTTATCCTTCAATGTTGTAGGAAACAATCTCAATTTTTGAGTGTGATAAGTAGCCATAAGATCTACAAAGTATCTAAAATTCAAAGAGAAATGTTTTCGGATCCTCTGTCCTCATACCATGGAAGTTGGGAAGGAAAGATGGAGGGATGTTCTTCATACGTACATTGATGTGCATATCTTAAATGTGAAACCCAATAAGATCTTCTTCATTGTCATCATATCCATCCATCTCTTCTACCTTCAAAAGTGTATGGTGATGTGGTTCTTACTGCACCACGTGGTCAAGTGGTGGGGGGGGGGTTGGTATTGGATAAGTATTTATAAAAAAATTATGAGTATCCCTACTCATATGAGGCATGAAAAACATATTTTTTTGTATTTTTAAATATTTCAGAAACAACATGAAAAAGGAAAGCAGAAAAGAATGCTAAAACATAATAAAAGCATATACTAGACACCTCCCCGACAACACCAAAAAGTGGTGAGCCCGGGTATTGCACCGAGAGTGCTGCAACTTCCAGGGGTTGCCCTACTTTACTTTATCAACCTAGGGTTCATACAAACTTGGAGGTGACAGTGCTATATACATAGCAGATGCATTTTACTCATGTCATCCTCTTTTGCTCTATGAAAGGGTGCTACTTCTAGGGATTCTTAGTGAAGTCTGTCACACTTCAATGAAATTAAAATAAATTGTAGAAAGGAAACTAAACTAAATTGCTGAAAATAAATGACAGGAAAGGAAACTAATTTAACTTGCTGAAAATAAATGGCAGAAAAGAAACTAATTTAAATCACACTTAACTTAGCCAATCGACTAAAAATGCCCTACTTATCTTATGCTCTATCTACCATGCTTGTATCCATGCATCTAAGTTGTCCATTACTTAATTATAATTGAAAAAGTGTTGATTGTAGTTTGGAGGGAAAGGGCTAAAGATGCTAATAGAAGGCTTAACACACGAAACAAGGCTCAAAGTAGTGAAAAGGGGGGTTAGATTTTATTAAAGCGCATAATATTTCAAATGAAAAGTGTGATGGTGGAATTGTGATGGGATAGATGCTGCAAAATGTGAAATGTGGTAAGTCAAATGATGTGGCGGGAGGACAAGTGGAAGGTTCTTTGACAATATCGCAATCGGTGTCAGAAGCGATAAGTATATTTAACGAGAACCAAATAAAAACTGCGATTTGCAATTTGCAATGTGGCAGAGTACAAAGAATATCACAATCAATGTTGGGAGCGGTAAGTATTAACGAGAACCAAATAAAAGTGCGATTTGCGATGAGTCTGATGACGTGGTGGTGGGACTGGTGGCAGAGCGTGATACCAATATCGCAATCAATAGACATGAGTGGTAAGTGTTAACAAGGAGCGGATAAAGATTGCAAAATGCGATTTGCGATGGGATAAAGATTGTGAAATGAAATTTGCGATTTGTGGTGTGGCGGAGTACGGAGTGATATTGCAATCATCGTTTAGAGCAGTAAGTCTTAAAGGAAAAGGGAAAAAGGTTGCGAAATGAGAAATGTGATTTTTTAAAAGGGAAAAGGTTGTGATCTGCGATAGGATAAAGATTGCAAAGTGTGATTTGCGATGTACGATAGCGGGAACTTAGAGGAGCAAGGGCAGAGGTCGAGTTCCAATGGTTTTCGAGCGTTTTGCATTAAAAAGGGTAAAGCAATCATGATGAATGAAAAAAAAGGAATAAGGATGGTTGAATGGTTTAAGTGTTTTTATGAATAAAAAGGTGGGTGTGGCAGTGAGAGTAAGCAGGAAAAAGCAGAAATGGAGGGTGTAATAGCAATGCGCATATTGTGAAGACAGAGATGGAGAATGAAGCGGGGAGGCACCACAGAGCTTCTATGGGGTTTTAACAATAATTTCTACAGTCAACCTGCTAACTTATGCGCAAGGAAACAAAGGAATGCGTAAAATATAGTCCAAAGGGAGACTAAAAATTGGTAATGCATCTCTACTTTTAATCTAACAAATAGTGAACATTAATAAGTTTTTGGGTCTGTGGGAAGGTTCACCCTCCTCGAGCTCTATTGACAGAGATGAGAAGGGGGTCTTGATCCACAACTTTTGGATTTTTCCTCTACTCTATTACTCTCGTAAGCAAATGAAGAACTACAACAACAAATTGAAGGAAAAACTAAACAACAATGAAACTATTAGAAGCAAAACTAACTAAATGACAGACATGAAAGAATGAAAACAACATAGAAGCTGAGGCACATGGGTTGGGCCCTAACCCAGAAGCCCAGCTCTCTAGAACTAAATCAGTAAAATGGAGTCTGTCTGTTCATTTTAGGAAGAGAATAGCCTTGCTACATTTCTAAAAGTTTTATCACTGAGTAAAATAATAAAAAGCTTGATAGCTTGCAAAAAAAGTTTTGAATGTAATCGAATGGAAGTTGACCCTAATTAGCTCTTTATCAACTTTATTTATACTAAAGGGCAACTACCAACAACTCCCTAGAAAATAGGTAATGAGTCCACTTGACTCCAAGTGAAGTATGGATTTGAGTGCACTTGGTCTTCAGTTTGCTTGGCTACCTTTGATAGTTAAGGAGGATGGACAAGCCCTTGAATATCTCCAAGATTGATCAATAATTTCATGATATTGTGCTCATTTGTTCTTCAATATTTATCTTCTAGTGGCGGGGAGCAAGTCCCTAAATTATCTCCTTCTCCAAATCTGCATAATCTGTCAAATATTCTCACAATATTCTACAAAAATAACCAATATTAGGCAAAAATATGAAATTACCTTTAAACCTTTCTAAGAAAATATTAAAGCATAAGAAAACATTATTAAGTGCATAAGGAGATATTTAATATATCTTTTCATGTGCATAGGGAAGGTAGATGGGCCTTAATTTATGTCTAATTTAGAGGCTCGTCAAGTTACATGGACCTCCTCTTCAATTCCCATATTCCCCCCAAATCCTCCCTCTGGAATAAGCTATTGACTCTTAATTCACATCCTAAGATAAATCTTTTCTATTGGGTACTTCTTCATAAGAAAATTTGAACATCAGAAAACCTCCAAAAGAGAGGGATTCAAGGCCCTTTGAAGTGTGCCTTGTGTATGAATCATGAAGAAACTATCTCCCATCTTTTTCTGGAATTCTCTTATGCTAAAGTTGTTTGGTCCATTTCCTTGGGTACCCTCTATACTAGAATCTATTGGCCATCTAATCGTCAAGACTTCATCTCATCTTGGAAAATACATTATTCAGGCTCCCTTCAGAACAAACCATCCTTCAAATCAATATGGATTTCCCTTCCCAAATTCATATGCTGGAAAGTTTGGCTCTCCCGTAATTCTTCTATTTTCAAATCAATCCGTCTCTTATCCAAATATGCTATTTTGAAATCCATCTCCTTCTACCTATAAATCAATACAATTCACAAAGGTTATACTCAGGATGAGCTTGAAGATCGTTGGGTAGAATCTTATTCTTCCCAATCCTCTCTGTCCCTTCCATCTAATTTGGCTCCACCTAGTTAGAAACTTTGTCTGTCTCCTGAAGAAATAGATGAATGGAAGAATAAACAACACAAATGGATCCTCTAATTCGATGGTGCATCCAAGAAAAATACATGGGTGGCAAGAGGGGGAGGTATTTTACTTAATCCTCATGGATCAATTGAAACTAAGTATTCTTGGGGCATGGGAAGGAAAACCAATAATCCGGCTAAGATGTGTGGTATTCTTCAAGGAATGTGCATTGCAATAGGCAAAGGCATTCAAGATATTATTTTTTTAGGTGTTTCGCTAGTCAAAATCCAATATCTCATCAAGGACCCATAAAGATAAATCCCTAGCCCAAGTTCTCCATAGACTAAGATATTTGATTGCATCATTCCATTCTCAAGGGATATTTCATATTCTTAAAAATCACAATATGGATTTTGACTCTCAAGCAAATAAATCTTACTCCATGGAAGAATCAAAACTTGAAATCAACGATTTTAATTTTTCCTACCCAATTCCCTAATTAGACATGACTTTGTCTATATGGATTCACCTTAGGCCCCCCTATTTGATTCTTTCTTCCCATGTTTTAATCTAACATTCGTTCCCCATCTCCCTTATATGCCCTTCTCCCCTTAAATTTCCTTTCTCTTTCAATATGTCATGGCTTATATTCCCCATAAATATCTTGACATCACTATAGTAGGTCTATCTACTGGTGTTAGCAAATTCCCTGAAGTGGCACCTCATGTGTCTCGCCCCCATGCAATAGAAGTCCCCTCCTTTTTGCATGCTTGGAATTACAAATTTCTTCTACAAATACCTCAAAACCACCTTCCACACAGAACTATGATGAACCTCTGTGGTAGAAACACAGGTGAAATTAATGGAAATATGCTTATAATCATGTATATGGGCAGTTAAATGGATATTTAATTTTCCTCCAGCCAAGATCTAATCTCATTCTCTCCTGAAGAATTTATGTATATCGTTCCACCACCTTTGGGGTTGACATATTTGGCGTATATACATGCTTTCTGTGGGAAGCTCTGTAAAGAGCACCGATTATTGTATGCTTTTCTTATTATTTGGTTGATGAATCTGTGGGATTAACACTCAAGTTCTTGGGAAGTCTAGCACAAAGGTCTCACTAGCGCCCAAGCAACATTGAAAACGTCCTTATTATTCAGTTTCAATCGGCTAAGGGGTTCACACCATGAAGGTAACACTTGGTTTTATTTGGTAACAGTAGATGGAAGGGCGCTTAGAAACCCCTATAAAATTGGCTTTAGATTCGACGTTCTAAACCATAATTCTAGTTTTATCACTTTAGAAGAATCTCTGGTGGTAATTGGATTTAACTCTCGCCTAGCAAGTAGTTTCTGGACATTTTGGGTTTGTAATACACATGTTAAATTAGAATATCTTGGATATCAGACATCTTCATGTCACGTTGAGGACCTAGGATAATGTTATTCTGAATGAAAAAGTTCTCTACATAATTAGGGAATTTTATATTGGGTTTCTGAAATTCAATTGTGTTCTGGGAATCGTCTTGTTTCTCCAGGGTGGCCAAGCTCCCTCCTTTGTGAATCTTGTTGCATGCAGCCTCCTAGTCAATATATCAACATGAACTCACACTCGAATTTTGATTCTTCTTCTGTCACTAGCCCATGTTCCCATTGCCTCTCTACTCATGAAGCTCTGCAAAAAGTTGACTATGACTTGTACGTCAAATTCTACCAAATGTATCATGTACAAGTTGAACATGCTGACCAGATTTTGAATCTCCAACAGAGTTTCTAGATTGGAAGATGAGGTGGATACACTCAAGGTTATTTTAACAGCCCCATCGCTCAGGAAAAATGATCCTCCAGAAAAAGGATCACCTCTTGAAAGTTACTTGCAAGTGTGAAATCGATCTCAACAAGCCAACATCTGAAAGTGACTAATTGACATGCACATGGCTCACTTCTGGTGTTTTTTGGTCTCTTTCAAATTATGTAATCCTTTTGAGTTAGTTACTTCCCTCTTGTTTATGTGTTAGCTTTGAAGTTGTAATGGGTCAACAACGATATTTCAAAACCACGAAGGGGTTTACTCCTTATGCCTTTAATGTCACCATCTTGTAACATGGGGAAATTGTTGAATATAACATGACATGCTTATAAAATCATTTTGTAATTGTACTCATTGTTATATTATATTTATATTATATACTTACTTATCATTCGATTAAAAAAAAAAAAAAAACATTTTGTATTTATCATTCATGGAAACAAAAATATTTTTTGTGAAAAAAAATTGAGCCGACATTTAAATGTTTACACTTACTTACGGACACAACAACTCCACCATCAAGGAATACTTTAGGGGAAAATTTACTCCAATTGAGTATTTTTTTGGACATTTTCTAAAAATAAATAAATAAATAAATTTTCCTAATTAATTAATAGTTCACTGATTTTTTACATATATATGATTAATAATGATATTCGCCAGAAATTTAATAAATTTTAATAGTAATTACATGTTTTTTTTATTGAATATTCACCTACATTCTATATATATGATTATACAAACTAGAATAGTTACCTATAATACTACACATAAACATAATATTTAAATCCTTAAAAATAACTTATCCTCCATACTGACTCGCACAATCATATGTCGACCATTTAAAAATTACATGTCATCACCAACATCTAGTTAATTTTTAAAATTGTCAATTTCACTAAAAACTACAAGTATATATATATATATATATATATATATATATATATATATATATATATATATATATATATATATATATATATATAACATTTACCATGCAAATTATTTTCTATAAACTTCAATTCAATAAATTTTATTTACAAATACATATGCATTTACATAATTATATGAAAATGTTTTTATATTTGACATTTTCTTATTTTCTTGTTTTCTTCCTCATAAATATTAAAATATAATTAAAAAATTACCAAAACATCTAAATGTTATTAATGATAATCTAAATAATAATAAAAATAAGTAACTAAAATTATCAACTATTATTATCATCATAAAAAAAATCCTATAAAGAAAAAACCTCAACATATATATATATATATATTTTTAATATTATAGAGAATAACCATACCCAACAAAACTAACTAACTAAAATTTAGGTCGAAATAAATAACATTATAATTGTGAATCCCAACCACTCATGTACTTAATTAACCACCCTAATAATAAATGAACATAAATCGTAAGAAAACACTATAAAGAAAACATCGCAATTTTTTTTTTTAAGTTATGTTGCATTTTGGAATATATGAAAGTTACCAAACTCATTAATCCCACAACTCAAAACGAGAGTTTGATATATATTTAAATTTTCTAAGCAATGATTAGAAGCACATGTTTTGCTTAGGGAAAATCAACAATTGTTCTATCCGTGTTGAAATTTTTTATGAATATGTCTGATGATAAAGAGACAACAAATTTTTTTTTTCACCCACTTTTTTTCTAATACTTGTTCATTCCAGAAGAAGTCTATCATTCTTAGTTATACAGGGCCCCATATAATTATGGAGTTTGAACCAATTCACAGCACAAATAAGTATGAAAGGCCATCATTATCACTATGCACCTGTGTTGTAGAAGGGTATACTTATTTGCATATAATTTAAAATTTGTGGTATTTGACTATATCTAATAACTTAGAATAAATTATATTGTTAAAATGGGAAAAAATTAAATATATATATAATAATAATAGTTTATATGACTATGTCTATCTTACTGCATCTAAATTAGAGGGAGATTATTTATTTATTTATTTTTTCGCTCGAAATAGTCTTCATCTTGAGTCTTGCAAAGGTTTTCAATAGTGATTTCATGCCTAGAAAAGGAATGCATTGTAATAATATTTGGACTAATGTTACTAATTTCAATCGTGATGTAGTTAACGTGTTATTTTGGTTTTTTCTAAAAGTTAATTTTAAAATATTAAAAAAAATAATATTATTAAATATTTTGTAAATGCATTTGATAGACCATCATGATGACTAATTCTTTTAGTTCTAAATCCTCTTCATCTTGAGTCTTGCAAAGGGCTTTCAATAGTGATTTTGGTGCATAGAAAAGGAATGCATTGTAACCATATTTGGACAAATGTTACTGATTTCAATCATTTGAGATGTAGTTAACGTCTTATTTTGGTTTTTTCTAAGAGTTAATGTTAAAATATTAAAAAATATATGATGAATATCTTCAAATTATCATTTTAATTTTTGGTGACGATAGTTTTAATTTTTAGGTTTTTATTTTAATATCAATAAAAAAAATAATTTGATTTAATTTAAAATAGAGGTGTTTTTTATTTTAATATTAATAAAAAAATTGATTTAATTTAAAATATACATAGTATAAATTGATTAGTTACATATTTTAATTAATTAATTTATATATATTTTCATGTGTAAAATTGTTGTTGGTTAAGTATTTAAAATTTAACATAGTTTTTGTGGTTGATGTATACTAATTTAGATTTATTTTGAATTTGGATTTACCAAATTCCAAGAGGGATCAAGTTTAGAGGTACTCTTGCATTTCATAATGGATTTCCTCAAGTTTTTAAGTAGGCTTCATCATAACAAATATCATGGACAAATATTATGGACTTGTAAACCACAATAATTTTATAGTTTAATTTAACTTTATAATTTTATAGTTAAAATTAAAATTATTAATTTTATTTTTATTTGTATAAGAGATTTGCAGTTTGTTTTGTTTTGTTTTTTTAATTTGGAGTGGATGTGTAGGGGTTGGTTGTTAGATGTGTAGGCATATTGGATGTGAGATTTGTAGGATTTAAATATGCAAGTAATTTTTAAATGTCAGGCTAATAAGTATACATATAGATAAAAATGTCTTTCAGATTAATCACATTATTTGACCAAATCCTAATAATGTGATTAATCCGAAAGACATTTTATCTACATTATGGATCACAAAAGTCTTAGATCGAACAAAGTATACATATGTTATGTTATATTATGTTATGTAACATTTTTACTTCGTCAAATTACATATAGAAATATTTAAATAAATAAATAATAATTAGTAATTAAAATAAAATTGAGATAAAATAGTAAATTTACTAGAGGTTTTTGGGTTCTAGATTTTTGCAACCTAGGTTTTTTCCCATGGTATTATTTTTTAATGGTCAAGTTACATAAAAATAAAAATAAAATTAAAAAAATAAAAAAATAAAATAAAATAAAAAAATAATAATTAATAATTTTAATAAAATTGAGATAAAATAGTAAATTTATAGATGGAGGTAGGTTTTCACAACCCATGGTTTACCCATGAAATTATTCTTTACTGGTCAAATTACATTTAAAAAATTAAAATTAAAATAATAAATAAAATAAAATACAAAACTAATAGTTAATAATTAAAATAAAATTGAGATAAAATAATAATTTTACTAATGGAGGTATAGGTATTCTTTGCTAATGTGAGACATTCATTGCAATAGAATCTTTTAGCAAGATCAAAATTGTCATAACCCCGAGTAATTTCATATTCAATTTGGCAAAGGAAACCACTCAATAAAGACACACTACACAAAGACTTTATAGCTCTGTGGATGCATATCTTCCAGGTAAAACTTGGGAAAAACAATCTTTCTCATTTTATTACATAGACTTCAAAGATTATATTTTTCTAAGTTGTTTTGTATGTTATTCATTTTATTTTATATGTTTGAAATTTTAATCTTGAGTGTAAAGAGAAAAAAGAACATGAAAAAAAAAATATGGTACATGGAATCTACATTTTGTTTGTATTTTTTTGTTCGTATTAAAATTTAATGGAGTTACTCAGTTTAGACTGTGTCAACCATTAGTTTTAACTTCAGCATGAAATTCGCTGGAATATGTCTCTCAAATATTCATAACAACTTAGTTTTGATACAATTGTTATTGAGTTTTATTTAGGAGTTCAAATGATAGCATCAATAATAAAATTAAACGAAGGATAGTTAATATCCTCGACTCCTGCAAATACAAACATATATATTCTTATTGGGTTTTATGGTATGGCAGAGGAGCTTATTAGGTTTTACGATCTAAGAAAAGAGCTTCAAGTAGAATATCTTGACTACTGAGCTTATATATATATGTATATACATATACATATATATATACATATACATATACATATACATATACATATACATATACATATACATATACATATACATATACATATACATATACATATACATATATATATATATATATATATATATATATATATATATATATATATATATATCAAATAATCTAAGATTCATCTTAACACTGAATATATTAAGCGTCGAGAGGGATCAAATCTCTCGAGGTGCAAACATTTCCTCAAGTTTTGCAACAACAAAAAAAAACTTTTCACCATGAAAGATTTGATCCCTCTCGACACTTAATAGATCTGGAGTTAAGATGGATCTAGGTTGGTTATATTTTTGACCAAGTTAAAATGTTTATGTTGGAATTACAACACCACTACCACACTGGGCTTGAGAGCAACTCTTAGCACAATGACTGATATTATGTTGGGTTAAGTCAACATAACTTAGAGGTGTAGTATCCCCAGTTTCTATGCTTTTATTAGACATTTGAACAAGTCCAAAAGGGTACAGTGGACCCCAATGGAAAACAATTGTGTGGATTTATTTTATCGTTTCGAGTTAATAAAAATAAAATGGAAATTTATGTGCAAAGACTAGGTTATGATTAGGGATCTGGAAACCAAATCCATGAGGATCGACAAGGTTGTAAGACTTTCCCAGTCTTCCAAAAATCCTTAGAAGGAATAAATTAAATACTAAATTTAGATTAGAGATAAAAATCTAAAAAATTGTCCCAGTAAAGAGGAAATTACTGGGAAAAGGTGGAGTAAAGCTAGAAAGCAAAAAATCTAACTTTAAATTACCTTTGTGGAAGAAACAAAGGGAAAGCCTAGGCACACAGGAATGAAACATCTTGATTTAACTGGACGCAGCTAAGGGAAACAGGTTGGGGGGAAGTAAGCTTAAACAAGATGATTCATAATAGACAAAGGGTTGTCTATTGCTGGAGAAAAGGATCTCTGCTCGGGGATGAGCTGTGGAGAAAGAGCTTTAAGGTTGGGAGGAACCTAGTCTACCTTAAGTGGTATGCACAGTTAATTTGATTTGTTTATATTATACTTTAGTTCTGAGTTTCTAAGAAAGTAAAGTAGTTAGGTCTATATGAAATTATGCATCTGAATATGTGCTTATGATGTGGAAGTTAGACGAATTAGAAATGAATTCTGGAGGTCTGCACATGGAACAGATTTGACTATAATGAAATAGTCTCTTTTGTGTTGTTGTACAAACATAACTCTGTAGAGGACCAACTCTGAGAATGTCTAAACCCAATATCAGGTTTAGATCTAAGGTTAGGTACCTCACAGGAAACTTGTATGTTGTTAATGAATCTGCTTTAGTCTTATATTATCAAAATGTACATTTCATTTTGAAATAAAATCTAAACAGAAATATATATGCATGACTGATAAATGAAAGAACAATATAGTTAAGTATTTATGTACTGTAATATAATTGCTAAGGATAAACAATGAATTAAGACTTTCTAGACAGAAAAGTACTCATGCATATATTGAGGAGGTGTTGCTACCTTAACACTGAAATAAGAATTTAAATCTAAAATGGAAATACTAACTTGGAATTCCACTATTATATTATCAGAAATAAAGGATTTATAAAGTAACTAATTAAATATGTATCTGTGATAATTCCAATTAGTTACATCTATATAGATGTTCTCACTTCACAAAAAACTTTAAAGTTTAAACGAGAGATGTTATAATAAGGATTATACAGAGGGAACTTTTCCCTTTTTAAATATAAACTGGAATGTATCTCGTTAAACATATGTAGAGTGCATAGGAGAAGGCCCAAATGGGAATCTGAGCAACCTGTACACAAATAGTCCATATATTATGAAAACAATAGAAAAGCGTGGAGGTATAACAGTTCTGAGAGCAGTTGCCGTATAATTAGATAGTTGAAAAAGGTGAAATCAGAAGTTGGATTAGAAAATTTATATCAAAACAAATTTTAGATATCAGAGAAATAAATTATCAGTGAGAAAGCTGAAAACAAAATACCTTAGGATGTTTTAGTTCCACGTAAATTTCTGCATTCAAAAAAAGGATTGAGAATTTAATGCTCATACGGAATGCCACAATTAAATTAACTATTACACTATTTAATATGACAGAAGCATAGTATCTGCAAACTAGCCAGTGGTGCATATATGATAGACCATAAGATTGTTCACTCCTGAACAATAAGTTGACTTAACCTTTAAATCATTCGAACGGATAATACAACTTAGAGTCTAAGTACTCGAATGAAGCTAAAAATATTGAAATCTAAACAAGATGAAACAACAGACCTTTGACGAGAAACAATTAAATGAGTTCGAAATTGGATGTCAATAAAGTGGAGCTAAATCAAGTATTCCAAATTAGAAACCAACATTCATATTTTTGAAATTTTAAGTGATATTGACTGTGTAAATAACAATTAGGGACAAGAGTTTACATAATATTTCATTTTCCATCGTATTGAACACTAAGGAGAGATAGGAAGTTGTCGAGAATCACACCTACGTTTTTGGAGGAACGATATTAGTGATTTTGTCTTATAGAAAGACCGATTTAACTATAAGAAAAAAATTTCTAAACTACATTGAAAATTTATAAAATAGAAAATACCTAGAAATTTGGAACGGCCATAGACATGAAACTGTCTGCGAATAATATCTATAAATTTATATAATTAGAAGAAAACTCAACATTCTGGGTATTGAAAACCTTTACTTGAATAAATTGATAACGAGGGTTTCGAAAATTAACGACCCGGTGACAATAGTATAAACGAAAGGATGCAGCAAGGTAGGATTATCCACTGTTACGAAACGAAGAGAATTATCATATGCTACTAAACTTGTTCCAAAACTGACGTTCATAGTTATCCCTTTTACAACCATATAGTAATAAATAGAAATTGAAAACTATGAAATCTGGAAGTGAACGCATAGAAAAAACATGAAGTGCAGAAGAAGGCGATGCTAGTGAACTAAAATAATTCTTCCGAGATAAACAAGAAAAATGCCATTTTGTCCTTTACTGAACATGAGGAAATCATAGGAAGAAAATCTAAGAAATCATAGACAGTGATTTAAAAATAACATTCATGACATTAGAAAAGGGAAAGGGACTTTAGAGCTTGCACGTATTACCTAGAAAATTCGAAGAAGTTAGTCTCGGCATGAAGTCTTATAGCCCTCTTCATACCCATGATGTTGTTATTCATCAATAACGCCAATGCAAGAACAAAAAAAATACGAAATACTGAAAAGAGGTATAATGCAGAAGAAATGTGTTCTCAACCAAAAATGACCAGTGAAAATGAAACTTCATTTGAACAATAAACTTTTATGAAGCCTGAAAAACCCTAAAGTCAATAGAATCCTGATCGTCCATGTGTCAATCATCGGAAACGGTCTGAGGGTTTTCCCATGGCTCAAGAGGTTACATCCGTAACCACGTGATCCAATACCTTCACATTAATGTAAACATATCCCAATATATCTGCTTTATAGTGGTTTGGTATCAAGTGTCACGCAACGAGTACCATATCCATTAATTAAAGAAAATATCTTATCCTGAAGTTCAACAATGACATAATAGACTGAAAAAAATATTAATGAAGGAGATTTCGTGAGAACCAAAACAAATTTCATATAGGGTACATTTCTTAAATATACTGTGACGATGGATACGTCCATAAGCCACGTTGGAAGAGTGGGAATCCATATTGGAAAAATCTCACAATTAAAGTCACTAGATCTCATAAATATGAAATTGGTTTAATTGATCGAAACATGAATATAAAGATTTAGTGGCAGTCAAGCAAGGACTTTATCCCAAGTTAAAAACGTAAGTTTTGACAAGACTAATTTAATGTATACCAAATTTGTTAAACACTTATACATATATATATAAGTATTAATAGGTATATATAAGCATAGGAGTTAAGAGCAGATTTCCTATCGATAATACCAAATACTTTTATAATTAAAGTAGGGTAAATGTAAACTTTCATGAGGAATTTATAAATCTCAGAATTGCTTGTAAATTTCAAACAAATGATAATACCACCTATGAAGGTGAGTACAAACCTGTATGGGTTAATTAAATATAGTTAGATGTATTTAAATATATATGTGGAAAGGGTATAGTAATACCATTATTATTGTGAAAGAGTAAATGAAAATCACCTAATGACTATTACAAAAAAAATTAAATTGAGAATATGAAAAACGAATAAGTGTAAGAAAGGTTAGTGGTTAAATTAAATTATGAATATTATATTCATAATTGAAAAAGGGGAGACTTATTAATATACCAATTCCATATTGAATAAGGAGAGATAATTCTATCTTAAGGGAAAAGGGTAACTGACCCTGTGGGAATTTGAATACTGTCAGAACTAGTAAATGAAAAAACAGTGATAGAATGCAGCAAAATAAATTGTTAATGACAGAAATACGTCGGAATACGACGACTGATAATCTAACCATAACAATAAGTTAGAGATAACCCTATAATTAGACGATTTTTTTTTTCTCGAAATGGGAGGTGTTACGAATGGTATCAGAGCCCATGTTAAAACACTTGGCAATAATGTGTGCTCACACTAGAGAAATTATGTTGTTGTAAATTTTTGTTAAATTTAATTTTCTCTAATGTTTAATTTTATGTACAATGAAACAGTGTTGAAGCATACAGCTGCACACCATGAGTGAAGGGGATGAGCTGTATGTGGATTTGGGTGGTGGAGAAAATCTAGTAATCCAAATGCTCCATTGATGGCTATGATGCATCGAATGCAAAGATAAATGATGCAATTGAAAAACCACAATGAAAGAATATCTTTAGCCAGTGAAGAGCAAGACACGTTAATAAGAGAATTGACCTCTCGGAACAGTCACAAAGGTGAAGGCTATGGAAAAAGGAGAAGGGGAACTGTAAATCACTCAGAAGAGTCTGAGGAAGATGATGGCTCTAGACAGTAGTGTAGGAGGAATAAGGAATTATAGAGTGAATTCCAAAAAATCAAGTCTCCCTCCTATGATGGAGAGAAGGAGGAAGATGTAGAAGCTTGGCTTCTAAACATGATAAAGTACTTTCAGGTTTATGAATATGAAAGTAACTTGAGAGCCAGACTGACTATCTATCAGTTGCAAGGAAAAGCTAACTTGTGGTGGGAAGAAACCAAGATGGTTCATGTCATAGATGATAAAACAGTCACTTGGGAGGATTTCCAAATCAAATTCAAACATAGATATATGAACGAACATTATTATGATGATAAGGAAAAAAAAATTCATGAACTTAAGTTGGGACAACTTACTATTGATGAATTTGTAACCAAATTCACCAACCTGCTTCGCTATGTACCTTACATAATGGAAGAGAAGGCAAAGGTACAACGTTTTTTAAATTGCCTACCTACTATATACTAGGATAAGATAGAGTTTGATAATCCCAAGACCATGGGTGAAGTGGTGCGCAAAGCGAGGCTGTGTTACCAACAGTTCAAGGGGAAAAATGAATAAGAAAAGAATTGGCAGAACAAAGATAAAGGTGATTCCAGTGGGAAAAGAACAAAACCAGCTTACCTAAAGAATTTTGGGAGAAATAACCAAAGGAATAAATTTAACAAAACTGGAGAAAATCAATCAGCTCAATCACAAACAGGATCCAAATAGATTAATGAAAACAATAAGAGAAAAGGAACTGTTAAAATGAGGGAACCTCTAAAGTGCTAGGGTTGTGGATAACCTCATTTACTGAGAGACTGTCCACACAGAAAAATTCAGACTATAAAAGTACTGAGAGAAGAAACTACTATAAATGATGTGGCAAGAAACATTCCCAAAATCAGTGCTCCCCTGAAAGATCGTCAAGCTAAACATCAGTCTACTATGGTCGAAGTAGAAGGTATGATCGTTGAACAACCTGTTTCTGTTTTAATAGATCCAGGTGCATCTTTAAGTTATATATGTCCTCAAATGGTAGAAAAATGAAAATTAAAATCAGATAAATTTTAGCATTCATGGTTGGTTCAGTTAGCTACTGGGACAAAAAAGAAAGTGACACACAAATTACCCCAGACAACCATAAATCTGAATGGGTACAAAACTGAACTGAATCTGAATATTCTACCTTTAGGGTCCTATGATGGATTGGTAGGAATGGATTGGTTAGAAAAATAGAAAGCCATGTTAAATTTCTTAGACAAAACAATAAACTGCATAGATGGGGAGGGAAAACCTGTGATAGTGAAAGGAAAACCCAAACCCATATATGTGAGACAAATTTCAACACTTCAATTGAAAAGAATTGCAAGAAAAGGTTGCCAAGTTTATTCTGTGCATGTAGAAGAATTGGGACAACAACCTGAAGAGGATCTTTTAGAAAAATTACTAGTTATCCAAGAGTTCAAAGATGTGTTTCCAAATGAAATTCCTCATCTACTCCCTAAGAGAGAAATTGACTTCTCAATTGACTTGGTGCCATGAGCATCACCAGTTTCTAGAGCCCCATACAGAATGAGTACCCTAGATCTAATGGAGTTGAAGATGCAACTACAAAAGTTGCTAGATAGAGGTTACATCAGACCAAGTGTATCCCCATGGGGAGCACGGTACTGTTTTTCAAGAAAAAATACGGTACCTTCAGAATGTGTATAGATTATCGTCAATTGAATAAACTGAAAATCAAGAATAGATATACTTTACCTAGGATATATGATTTATTTGACCAGGTTAGAGGAGCAACAATATTTTCAAAAATTGATCTCAGGACAAGCTACCATCAACTGAGAATTAAAGATGATGACATAAGTAAAACTGCATTTAGAACCAGATATGGACACTATTAGTTTGTGGTCCTACCTTTTGGGTTGACTAATGCACCTGCTATGTTTATGTGCTTAATGAACAGTGTCTTAAATAAATACTTGGACAAATTTATGTTAGTATTTATTGATGACATTATGATTTATTCTAAGAACAAAGCTGAGCATAAATAACATCTTAGAATTGTTCTACAAACACTCAGAGAAAACAAGTTGTATGCTAAGTTTAGCAAATGTAAATTTTTCAAAGATAAAATTTAGTACTTGGGTCATATAATTTCAGAGAAGGGATTAACAATAGACCCAAAAAATATACAAGAGATAAGGGAATGGTTTGTACCTACTGATGTGTCTGCTGTAAGATCTTTCATGGGAATTACAGGATATTATAGGAGATTTGTAGAGAGATTACATCTCTACAGAGATAAGGATTTAAGTTTGAATGGAATGAAAAATGTCAAAATATCTTTGATAAGTTAAAACTTAAACTTACAACAACACCTATTTTAAAGATTGCTGATCTAGGTTAGGAATTTGTAGTATGCACAGATGCTTGTGGAGAGGGATTAGGAGGAGTGCTACTACAAGAAATCTTAGTTATAGCCTATGAATCAAGGAAAAACAAGAAACATGAACAAAACTATAGTGTTTATGATTTAGAACTAGTTGTTGTAATACATGCTTTGAAGATGTGGAGACATTACCTTTTAGGGAAAAAGTTTATACTGATGACAGATCACATCAGTTTAATGTATTTCTTTACAAAAACTAATTTGAACGCTAGGAAAATTAGATGGTTGTCCTTCCTTAGTGAGTTTGACATGGAGATCAAACATATTAAGGGGAAGGAAAATAAGATTGCAGATGCATGAAGGAGAAATTCTTTGCAAAATGTGAGTAATGTTGGAAGTAGTGCTAGATTTGATATTGAGGGATTGATACA
The DNA here is from genome assembly GCA_034641835.2 of Pinus albicaulis. NCBI lineage: Eukaryota > Viridiplantae > Streptophyta > Pinopsida > Pinales > Pinaceae > Pinus > Pinus albicaulis. Next base: position 1,637,298,148 of record CM076582.1, read on the forward strand.
AGAAGTGATGGAACAAGACCAAAACTATGAAAAACTTCAGACACAAATTCTGAAAAAAGAGATGAAAAGGTATACTGGAAACTAGAGGGGATTGGTTTGTTATAAGGATAGATTATACATTCCTAATGTGGACTCATTAAAGAGGGAAATTATGGACGAGTACCATAAGAGACCCTATGTAGGACATCCTGGATACTAGAAATTAATTTCAAATTTAAGAAAGAACCTCTTCTGGCCTGGTATGAAAAAGGATGTGGCAAATTACTTGGCTATATGTATAGAATGCCAACAAGTGAAGGTAGAACATCAAAATCCAGCAGGATTGTTGAATCCTTTATCCATCCCAGAAGGGAAGTGGGAGACTATTTCCATAGATTTTATTATTGATCTACCAAGGAATAAATAACAACTTGACTCTATTATGGTAGTAGTTGATACTTTGACTAGAGATACTCACTTTATACCTGTACAATCTACTTTTGGCACAACTCAAGTAGCTAATGTATTTATGAAAGAGATTGTAAAATTGCATAGTATTCCCAAGATGATCATCTCAGACAGGGATTCAAAGTTTACTGCAGCTTTTTGGAGGAGTTTTTTTGGGGGCATGGGTACCAAATTAAATTTTATTATTGCCTACCATCCCCAAAGTGATGGCCAAACTGAAAGAAAAAACCTGATTTTAGAAGACATGTTAAGAATGTATGTTATGGACAGACCAACAAAGTGGGAGGACTTTCTACACTTAGCAGAGTTTGCCTACAATAATTGCTACCAAGATTCAATCAAGATGAGTTCTTTTGAAGCACTTTATGTTAGAAAGTGCCATACACCTCTGAGTTGGAGTCAACTAGAGGATAAGTTAATACTTGGACCGGATGCTTTACAAGAAATGGAAAGAATTGTAAGGAAAATTCAGCAAAATATCAAAACAGCACAAGCCGGGCAGAAAAGTTATGCAGAAAAAAAGAGAATTTACAGAGAATTCAATAAGGGTGATCATGTTTACCTAAGGATTAGTCCTAAAAAGAGTACTTTTCACACTGGTAGCTGTGCAAAACTAGCTCCACGATACTGTGGACCTTTTGAAGTATTGGAAAGAGTTGGACCAGTTGCATACAAGTTGGCTTTACCTAGTCACATTAAGGTTCACAATGTATTTCATGTTTCATTATTAAAAAAGTATGTGCATGATCCTACTCATGTTATTGATTGGAATGTGATACAGGTGGAACCAGAAGGGGAATTTCTTCCAGAGCCACTTCAAATCTTGGCACGGGAAGAAATTGAGCTCCGAAACAGGATAGTGGCCAGGGTGAAAGTGTTGTAGATGCACTTTGCACCCGAAGAGGCTACTTGGGAGTGAGAAGAAGATATGAAGGACAAATACCCATCACTATTTGAACAATGAATTTTATTTTTTGTCTTTACAAAACCGAGGACGATGCTCTGCTTTTAGAGGGGGAATATGTAATATTCCCAGTTTTTATGATTTTATTAGACATTTGAACAAGTCCAAAAGGGTACAGTGGACCCCAATGGAAAAAAATTGTGTGGATTTATTTTATTGTTTCAAGTTAACAAAATAAAATGGAAATTTATTTGCAAAGACTAGGTTATGATTAGGGATTTGGAAACCAAATCCATGAGGATGGATAAGGTTGTAACACTTTCCTAGCCTTCCAAAAATCCTTGGAAGGAATAAATCAAATACTAAATTTAGATTGGAGATAAAAATCTAAAAAGTTTCCCCAGTAAAGAGGAAATTACTGGGAAGAGGGGGAATAAAGCTAGAAAGCAGAAAAGCTAGTTTTAAAGTACCTTTGTGGAAGAAACAAAGAGAAATCCTTGGCGCACATGAAAGAAACATCATGATTTAACTGGACGCAGTTAAAGGAAATAGGCTGGAGGAAAGAAAGCTTAAATAAGCTGATTTAGAATAGACAAAGGGTTGTCTATTGCTGGAGAAAATGATCTCTGCTCGGGGGTGAGCTGTGGAGAAAGAGCTCTAAGGTTGGGAGGAACATAGTCTACCTTAAGTGGTATGCATAATTAATTTGATTTGTTTAAATTATACTTTAGTTTTAAGTTTCTGATAAATTAAAGTAGTTAGGTCTATATGAAATTCCGCATCTAAATATATGCTTATGTTGTGGAAGTTAGACGAATTAGAAATGAATTCTGGAGGTCTGCACATTGATAAGATTTATCTATAATTAAATAGTCTGTTTTGTGTTGTTGTACAGACATAGCTCTGTAAAGGACCAACTCTCAAAATGTCTAAACCCAATATCAGGTTTAGATCTAAGGTTAGGTACCTCACAGGAAAATTGTATGTCGTTAATGAATCTGCTTTAGTCTTATATTATCAAACTGTACATTTCATTTTGAAATAAAGTCTAAACAAAAATATATATGCATGACTGATAAATGAAAGAACAATATAGTTAATAATTTCTGTATTGTAGTATAATTGCTAAGGATAAACCATGAATTAAGACTTTCTAGAGAGAAAATTACTCATGCATATATTGAGGAGGTGTTGCTACCTTAACACTGAAATAAGAATTTAAATCTGAAATGGAAACACTAACTTGGAATTCCAATATTATATTATCAGAAATGAAGGATTTATAAAGTAACTAATTAAATATGTATCCGTGATAAGTCCAATTAGTTACATCTATATAGATGTTCTCACTTCACAAAAAACTTTACAGTTTAAACGAGAGATGTTATAATAAATATTATACAGAGGGAACTCTGCCCTTTTTAAATATAAACTAGAATGTATCTCATTAAACATATGCAGAGTGCATAGGAGAAGGCCCAAATGGGCATCTGAGCAACCTATACAAAAATAGTCCATTTATTATGAAAAAAATAGGAAAGCGTGGAGGTTTAATAGTTCCGAGAGCAATTGACGTATAGTCGGATACCTAGAAACGGAGAAATCCAATTTGTATTAGAAAATTTATATCAAAACAAATTTTAGATATTGGAGAAATAAATTATCAGTGAGAAAGCTAAAAATGAAATACCTTAGGATGTTTTAGTACCACGTAAATTTCTGCATTCAAAAAAAGGAATGAGAATTTAATGCTCATATGGAATGCCACAGTTAAATTAACTATTATACTATTTAATATGACAGAAGCATAGTATCTAAAAACTAGCCAGTGGTGCATATATGATATACCATAGGATTGGTCACTCCTGAACCATAAGTTGACTTAACCTTTAAATCATTCGAACAGAGAATACAACTTAGAGTCTAACTACTGAGACGAAACTAAAAATACTAAAATCTCAACGAGATGAAATGACAAACCTTTGATGAGAAACCATTAAATGAGTTCGAAATTGGATGTCAATAAAGTTAAGAGTTAAATCAAGTATCCAAATTAGAAACCGACATTCAAATTTTAGAAATTTTAAGTGATATTGAGTGTGTAAATAAAAACTAGGTACAGAAGCTTACAAAGATTTCATTCTCCATCGTATTGAGCACCAAGGAGGGACAGGATGCTGTCGAGAATCACACCTGCGTTTTTGGAGGAACGTTATTAGTGATTTTTTCTTATAGAAAGACTGATTTAATTGTAAGAAAAACATTTCTAAACTACATTGAAAATTTATAAAATAGAAAAGACCTAGAAATTTGGAACGACCACAGACATGAATCTGTCTGCGAATAATTTCTGTAGATTTATATAATTAGAAGAAAACTCAAAATTCTGGGTATTGAAAACCTTTACTTGAATAAATTGAAAACGAGGGTTTCAAGAGTTAACAACTTGGTGACAATAGTATAAACGAAAGGATGTAGCGAGGTAGGATTATCCACTGTTACGAAACAAAGAGAATTATCATATGCTACTAAACTTGTGTTAGAACTGACATTCATAGTTCTCCCTTTTAAAACCATATAGTAATAAAAAAAAATCAGAAACTATGAAATATGTAAGTGAACGGACAGAAGAAACATGAAGTGTAGAAGAAGGCGATGCTAGTGAACTAAAATAATTCTTTTGAGATAAACAATAAAAACTCCATTTCTTCCTTTCCTAAACATGAATAACTCATAGGAAGAAAAGCTAAGAAATCACAGACGGTGATTTAAAAATAACATTCATGACATTAGAAAAGGGAAAGGGACTTCAGAGCTTGCACGTATTGCCTGGAAAATTCGAAGAAGTTAGTCTCGGCATGAAATCTTATAGCCCTCTTCATACCCATGACATTTTTCTTCATCAATAATGCCAATGAAAGAAAAAAAAATAAGAACAACTGAAAAGAGGTATAACATAGAAGAAATGCGTTCTCAACCAGAAATGACCAGTGAAAATGAAACTTCATTTGAACAGTAAACTTTTATGAAGCTCAAAAACCCTAAATTCAATAGAATCCTGATCGTCCATGTGTCAATCATCGGAAACGGTCTGAGGGTTTTCCTGCGGCTCAAGACATTACATCTGTAACCACGTGATCCAGAACCTTCACATCAATGTAAACATATCCCAATATATCTGCTTTATAGTGGTTTGGTATCAAGTGTCACGCAACAAGTACCATATCCATTAATTAAATAAAATATCTTAGCCCGAAGGTCAACAATGACATAATAGACTGACAAAAATATTAATGCAGGAGATTTCGTGAGAACCAAAACAAATTTCATATAGGGTACATTTATTAAATGTACTGTGATGATGGATACGCCCATAAGCCACATTGGAAGAGTGGGAATCCACGTTGGCAAGATCTCACAATTAAATTCACTAGGTCTCATAAATATGAATTTGGTTTAATTGATCGAAACATGAATATAAAGATTTAGTGGGAGTCAAGCAAGGACATTATCTCAAGTTAAAAATGTAAGTTTTGACAAGACTAATTTAATGTATACCAAATTTGTTAAACACTTATACATATATATAAGTCCTAATTGGTATATATAAGCATAGGAATTAAGAGCAGATTTCCTATCGATAATACCAAATATTTTTATAATTAAAGTAGGGTAAATGTAAAATTTCATGAGGAATTTATAAGTCTGAGAAATGCTTGTAAATTTCAAACAAATGATAATACCAGCTATGAAGGTGAGTAAAAACCTATATGGGTTAGTAAAATATAGTTAGATTTATTTAAATATATATGTGGAAAGGGTATAGTAATACCATAATTATTGTGAGAGAGTAAATGAAAGTCACCTAATGACTATTACAGAAAAAATTAAGTTGAGAATATGAAAAAGGAATAAGTGTAAGAAAGGTTAGTGGTTAAAGTAAATTACGAATATTATATTCATATGTGAAAAAGGGAAGACTTATTAATATACCGATTCCATATTGAATAAGGAAAGAGAATTCTATATTAAGGGAAAATGGTAACTGACCTTGTGGCAATTTGAATACTGTCATAACTAGTAAATGAATAAACAGTGATATAATGCAGCAAAGTAAATTTTTAATGACAGAAATACGTCGGAATACGACGAATGTTAATCTAACCATAACAATAAGTTAGAGATAACGCTATAATTAGACGATTTATTTATTTATTATTTTTTTTCGAAATGGGAGGTGTTACAAATGGTGTTAGAGCCCATGTTAAAACACTGGGAAATAATGTGTGCTCACACCAAAGAAATTCTGTTGCTATAAATTTTTGTTAAATTTAATTTTCGCTAATGTTTAATTTTATGTACAGTGAAACAGTGCTCAAGCATACAGCTGCACACCATGGGTGAAGGGGATGAGTTGTATGTGGATCTGGGTGGTGAAGAAAAAATAGCAATCCAAATGCTCCATTGATGGCTATGATGCATCGAATGCAAAGAGAAATGATGCAACTGAGAAACCACAATGAAAGACTATCTTTAGCCAGTGAAGAGAAAGACATGTTAATAAGAGAATTGACCTCCTGGAACAGTCACGATGGTGAAGGTTCTGGAAAAAGGAGAAGGGGAACTGTAAATCACTTAGAAGAGTCTGAGGAAGATGATGCCTCTAGACATTAGTCTAGGAAGAATAAGTAATTATAGGGTCAATTCCAGAAAATCAGGCCTCCCTCCCATGATGGAGAGAAGGAAGAAGATGCAGAAGCTTGGCTTCTAAATATGATAAAGTACTTTCAGGTTTATGAATATGAAAGTAACTTTAGAGCCAGGCTGTCTATCTATCAATTGCAAGGAAAGGCTACCTTGTGGTGGGAAGAAACCAAGATGGTTCATGTCATAAATGAGAAAATTGTCACTTGGGAGGATTTCCGCATCAAATTCAAACATGGATATATGAAAGAACGTTATTATGATGATAAAGCAAAAGAGTTTCAAGAACTTAGGTTGAGACAAATTAATATTGATGAATTTGTAACCGAATTCACCAACCTACTTCGCTATGTACCTTATATAAGGGAAGAGAAGGAAAATGTACAATGCTTTTTAAACTGCCTACCTACTATATACAAGGATAAGATAGAGTTTGATAATCCCAATACCATGGATGAAGTGGTGCGCAAAGCGAGGCTGTGTTACCAATAGTTCAAGGGTAGAAATGAACAAGCAAATAATTAGCAGAACAAAGATAAAGGTGATTCTAGTGGGAAAAGTACAAAACTAGCTTACCTAAAGAATTTTGGGAGAAATCACCAAAGGAAGAAATTTACCAAAACTAGAGAAAATCAACCAGCTCAATCACAAATAGGATCCAAACATATTAATGAAAACAATAAGAGATAAGAAACTGTTAAAATGAGGGAACCTCTAAAGTGCTGGGGTTGTGGAGAACCTCATTTATTGAGAGACTGTCCACACAGAAACATTCAGACTATACAAGTACTGAGAGAAGCAACTACTGTAAATGATTTGGAAAGAAACATTCCCAAAATCAGTGCCACCCTAGAAGATCGTCAAGCTGAACACCAATCTATTATGGTCGAAGTACAAGGTATGATCATTGAACAATCTGTTTCTATTTTAATAGATCCATGTGCATCTTTAATTTATATAAGTCCTCAAATGGTAGAAAAATGCAAATTAAGATCAGAGAAATTTCAGCATTCATGGATGGTTCAGTTAGCTATTGGGACAAAAAGCAAAGTGACTCACAAATTACCCCAGACAACCGTAAATCTGAATGGGTACAAAACTAAACGGATTCTTAATCTTCTACCTTTAGGGTCCTATGATGTATTGGTAGGAATGGATTGGTTAGAAAAATAGAAAGCCATGTTAAATTTATTAGACAAAACAATACACTACATAAATGGGGAGGGAAAACATATGATAGTGAAAGGCAAATCCAAATCCATATCTGTGAGACAAATTTCAGCATTTGAATTGAAAAGAATTGCAAGAAAAGATTGCTAAGTGTATTCTGTGCATGTAGAAGAAATGGGATAGCAACCTGAAGAGGATCTTTTAGAAAAATTATCAGTTATTCGAGAGTTCAAAGACGTGTTTCTAGATGAAATTCCTCATCTGCCCCCTAAGAGATAAATTGACTTCTCAATTGACTTAGTGCCAGGAGCAACACCAGTTTCTAGAGCCCCATAAAGAATGAGTACCCCAGAGCTGATGGAGTTGAAGATGCAACCACAAGAGTTGCTAGATAGAGGTTACATCAGACCAAGTGTACCCCCATGGGGAGCACTGGTACTTTTTGTTAAGATAAAATACGGTACCTTCAGAATGTGTATAGATTATCATCAATTGAATAAACTGATAATCAAGAATAGATATCCTCTACCTAGGATAAATGATCTATTTGACCAGGTTATAGGAGCAACATTGTTTTCAAAAATTGATCTCAGGACAGGCTACCATAAACTAAGAATTAAATATGAAGACATAAGTAAAACTGCGTTTAGAACCAGATATGGACACTATTAGTTTGTGGTCCTACCTTTTGGGTTGACTTATGCACCTGCTACGTTTATGTGCTTAATGAACAGTGTCTTAAATAAATACTTGGAAAAATTTGTGGTAGTATTTATTAATGACATTCTGATTTATTCTAAGAATAAAGATGAGCATAAAGAACATCTTAGAATTGTTCTACAAACACTCAGAGAAAACAAGTTGTATGCTAAGTTTAGAAAATGTGAATTTTTCAAAGATAAAATTTAGTACTTGGGTCATATAATTTCAGAGAAGGGATTAACAGTAGACCCAGAAAAGATAAAAGCGATAAGGGAATGGCCTGTACCTACTGATGTGTCTGCTGTAAGATCCTTCATGGGAATTGCAGGATATTATAGGAGATTTGTAGAGAGATTTTCAACCTTAGCCCACCCTATTACATCTCTACAGAGATAATGAATTAAGTTTGAACGGACTAAAAAATGTCAAAATAGCTTTGATAAGTTAAAACTTAAACTTACAACAACACCTATTTTAAAGATTGCTGATCCAGATTAAGAATTTGTAGCATGCACAGATGCTTGTGGAAGGGATTAGGAGGAGTGCTACTACAAGAAAACTTAGCTATAGTCTACGAACCAAGGAAACTCAAGAAACATGAACAAAACTATAGTGTTTATGATTTAGAACAAGCTGCTGTAATACATGCTTTGAAGATGTGAAGACATTACCTTTTAGGGAAATTTTTTATATTGATGACATATCACATTAGTTTAAAGTATTACTTCACACAAAATGATTTTAACGCTAGGCAAGCTAGATGGTTGTCCTTCCTTTGTGAGTTTGACATGGAGATCAAACATATTAAGGGGAAGGAAAACAAGATTGCATATGCATTAAACAAAAATTCTTTGCAAAATGTGAGTAATGTTGGAAGTAGTGCTAGCTTTGATATTGAGGGATTGATACAAGAAGTGATGGAACAAGACCAAAACTATGAAAAAATTCAGACACAAATTCTGAAAAAAGAGATGAAAGGGTAAACACAAAACTAGAGGGGATTGGTTTTTTATAAGGATAGATTATACATTCCTAATGTGGACTCATTAAGGAGGGAAATTATGGATGAGTACCATAAGAGACCCTATGCAAGACATCCCGGATAGCAGAAATTAATTTCAGCTTTAAGAAAGAACCTATTCTGGCCTGATATGAACAAGGATGTGGCAAATTACTTGGCTATATGTATAGAATGTCAACAAGTGAAGGTAGAACATCAGCATCCAGTTGGATTGCTGAATCCTTTACCCATCCCAGAATGGAAGTGGGAGACAGTTTCCATGGATTTTATTACTGGTTTAGCAAGGAATAAATACCAACATGAATTTATTATGGTAGTAGTAGATAATTTGAGTAAAGCTACTCACTTTATACCTATATAATCTACTTTTGGCACAATTCGAGTAGAAAATGTATATATGAAAGAGATTGTAAAATTGCATGGTATTCCTAAGATGATCATCTCAGACAAAGATGAAATTTTTACTGCAGTTTTTTGGAGGAGTCTGTTTGGAGGCATGGGTACCAAATTAAATTTTAGTATTGCTTACTATCCCCAAACTGATGGAAAAACTGAAGGAACAAACCATATTTTAGAAGACATGTTAAGAATGTATGTTATGGACAAGCCAACAAAGTGGAAGGAATTTCTACACTTAGCAGAGTTTGCCTACAACAATAGCTACCAATATTCAATCAAGATGATTCCTTTTGAAGCACTTTGTGGTAGAAAGTGCCATACACCTTTGAGTTGGATTCAACTAGAGGATAAGTTAATACTTGTACCGGATTATTTACATGAAATGGAAAGAATTGTAAGGAAAATTCAACAAAATATAAAAACAACATAAGACAGGTAGAAAACTTATGTAGACAAAAGAGAATTCACAGAGAATTCAATATGGGTGATCATTTTTACCTAAGGATTAAGCCTAAAAAGAGTACTTTTCACACTGGTAGCTATGCAAAAATAGCTCCACGCTACTGTGGACCTTTTGAAGTATTGGAAAGAGTTGGACCAGTTGCATACAAGTTGGCTTTACCTAGTCACATTAAGGTTCACGATGTATTTCATGTTTCATTATTAAAAAAGTATGTGCATGATCCTACTCATGTTATTGATTGGAATGTGATACAGGTGGAACCAGAAGGGCAATTCCTTCCAGAGCCACTTCCAATTTTGGCACGAGAAGAAATTCAGCTTTGAAACAGGACAGTGGCCAGGGTGAAAGTGCAGTGGAGGCGCTTTGCACCCGAAGAGGCTACTTGGGAGCGAGAGGAAGATATGAAGGACAAATACCCATCACTATTTGAACAATGAAATTTATTTTTTGTCTTTACAACATTGAGGACGGTGTTATGTTTTTAGAGGGGTAATATGTAATATCCCCAGTTTCTATGCTTTTATTAGACAATTGAATAAGTTGAAAAGGGTACAGTGGACCCCAATGGAAAACAATTGTGTGGATTTATTTTATTATTTCAAGTTAATAAAATAAAATGGAAATTTATGTGCAAAGACAAGGTTATGATTAGGGATCTGGAAACCAAATCCATGAGGATGGATAAGGTTGTAATACTTTCCCTATATTCCAAAAATACTTGGAAGGAATAAATTAAATACTAAATTAGATTAGAGATAAAAATCTAAAAAGTTGCCCCAGTAAAGAGGAAATTACTGGGAAGAGGTAAAATAAAGCTAGAAAGTAGAAAATCTAGTTTTAAAGTACCTTTGTGGAAGAAACAAAGGGAAAGCCTAGGCACACATGAAAGTAGCATCCTGATTTAACTAGACGCAGTTAAGGGAAATAGGCTGGAGGAAAGCAAGCTTAAATAAGCTGATTCAGAATAGACAAAGGGTTGGCTATTGCTGGAGAAAAGGATCTCTGCTAGGGGGTGAGGTGTGGAGAAAGAGCTCTAAGGTTGGGAGAAACTTAGTCTACCTTAAGTAGTATGCACAGTTAATTTGATTTGTTTAAATTATACTTTAGTTCTAAGTTTCTGAGAAAGTAAAGTAGTTAGGTCTATATGAAATTCTGCATTTGAATATGTGCTTATGCTGTGGAAGTTAGACAAATTAGAAATGAATTCTGGAGGTCTGCACATTGAACATATTTGACTATAATGAAATAGAGGACCAAATCTCAGGATGTCTAAACCCAATATCAGGTTTAGATAGGAGGTTAGGTACCTCACATGAAACTTGTATGTCGTTAATGAATCTGCTTTAGTCTTATACTATCAAACTGTACATTTCATTTTGAAATAAAATCTAAACTTAAATATATATGCATGACTGATAAATCAAAGAACAATATAGTTAAGCATTTATGTACTATAGTATAATTTCTAACGATAAACCATGAATTAAGAATTTCTAGATAGAAAAGTACTCATGCATATATTGAGGAGGTGTTGCTATCTTAACACTGAAAGAAGAATTTAAATCTGAAATGGAAATACTAACTTGGAATTCCAAGATTATATTCTCAGAAATGATGGATTTATAAAGTAACTAATTAAATATGTATCCGTGATAAGTCCAATTAGTTACATCTGTAGAGATTTTCTCACTTCACAAAAAAATTTATAGTTTAAATGAGATATGTTATAATAAATATTATATAGAGGGAACTCTGCCCCTTTTAAAGATAAACTAGAATGTATCTTGGAAAACATATGCAGAGTCCATAGGAGAAGGCCCAAATGGGCATCTGAGCAACCTGCACACAAATATTCCATCTATTATGAAAACAATAGAAAAGCGTGGAGGTATAACAGTTTCGAGAGCAGTTGACGTATAGTCAGATATCTGAAAAAGGTGAAATCAGAAGTTGGATTAGAAAATTTATATCAAAACAAATTTTAGATATCGGAGAAATAAATTATCAGTGAGAAAGCTGAAAATGAAATACTTTAGGATGTTTCAATTCCACGTAAATTTCTGCATTTAGAAAAAAGAATGAGAATTTAATGCTGATATAGAATGCCACAGTTAAATTAACTAATATACTATTTAATATGACAGAAGCATAGTATCTGCAAACTAGCCAGTTGTGTGTATATGATAGACCATTGGATTGGTCACTCCTGAACCATAAGTTGACTTAACCTTTAAATCATTCGAACATCGAATACAACTTAGAGTCTAACTACTGAGGCGAAACTAAAAATATTGAAATCTCAACGAGATGAAATGAAAACCTTTGACGAGAAACTATTAAATGAGTTTGAAATTGGATGTCAATAAAGTGAAGAGTTAAAAAAAGTATTCCAAATTATAAATTGACATTTAGAGTTTAGAAATTTTAAGTGATATTGACTATGTAAATAACAACTTGGTATAGGATCTTACTAAGATTTCATTCTCCATCGTATTGAACACCAAGGAGAGATGGGATGCTATCAATAATCACACCTGCATTTTTGGAGGAACGCTATTAGTGATTTTATCTTATAGAAAGACCGATTTAACTGTAAGAAAAACATTTCTAAACTACATTGAAAATTTATAAAGTAGAAAAGACCTAGAAATTTGGAACGACCACAGGAAATTGCCTACGAATACTTTTTGTAAATTTATATAATTAGAAGAAAACTCAGCATTCTGGGTATTGAAAAACTTTACTTGAATAAATTGATAATGAGGGTTTCGAGAATTAATGTGTAGAATTCTTAGTTAAACTGAGAGGGGGGGGGTGAATCAGTTTAACACATACATGAGCTTTTTAAATTTCTCATCATCTTATTTACAACTTACTTTTATAACCAACCTTAGTATATGAACAGTATTAATATGTTGCAGCAAGTATTAAATTAATGTGACATCAAACTTATTATGAGAGCAACAAACATTAAACAGATTTGGTAAATCATCTCAACACACAGGCAACACAGATAGAGACAACAGATATAAGTGGAAACCCATAAAGGGAGAAAACCACATCTTATTATTGTTGTGATGTAAAGGCAAGCTCCAACTCCCTCTCACCACTGTTTTTCTGTAGGCGCCAACCTACAGGAGGCTCCAACCTCAATTCTGCAAGCTGCAACTTGCAAGGAAGCTCCAACTCCCTTCAATTTTCTGTAGGCACCAATCTACAGGAGGCTCCAACCTCATTCAACTACAACTGACAGCTATCAAGCTTCAACTTGATAGGAAAGCTCCAACTTCCTCAATTTATCAAAAGAAATTTTTGCCGATTTACCTCAGATATCAGCTCTTTTCTGTAGCATCTCTTTCTGCTCCTCTCTTCCTTATCTTCTCTGCCTCAATCTTCTATACTTTGAATTCTCTATCCTTACTCTCTCTAACTTCTCTGTGCATATCAAGTTGATATTATATATAGAGTTCATCACATGACTGTTTGTATTCCACAAGGAATTTGGAGTGAATAGCCATGACTCTTTGGCTTCTGCCTTCTCATTCCTTTGTCCAACTCTTTAAAAAAATTATAACAATATGTACAAATTTCAATGTTACAGTGGGATTTTTCTTTTCCTTAGGATACTTGCCTTTGCATCATAAACAATATAAAATAATTAAAACATTTACATTTTTAGTTACAGTATATAAACTTCACTCAGCCCTTGGCTTGCTGGTTTTGTCCTTTCTGTTGCTGTCATGCAACTGTCCTGCATACCTTTGTTTACTGCAACTCTGATCACTTGTGCATGTACACCTGTTCTCTGCAATTTTAAATTCCTTAGCTGCATACATCTTCAACTCTGCAGTCTCTGTTTACTTCTGTACAAGTTTTCCAAGCTCACTATAGTTGTGCATCTTTTGTATATATATATATACCTATTTTCTGATACAGGGTAAAACCCCCAGTCCCTGAATTTTTCTAATTCAATTCTAGGCTGTGTATAAATGCATTCAGAATCCCATTTTCCAAGTACCCTACAATCTGGGCAAACTCATGCCATTTTTGACTTTTGAGTGAGTAAATTTAAATAAACAATCTGAATTATTTTAATATCTCAATTCGAAGAATTGAGATATAAATCCAACACTTCCTTGATGGTTATAAACCCCACTAGCACACGACACACCTTTTAATTGAAGCAAAGGTTCAATCTTCGGATGCGGGATTCTTGTCAAAGATTAAGACATCCCATGGGTATAGCGTAACCTTCATATAGATTAAACCAAAGTCAATGTCGATACGCCTTTCTCCTTTGATTCACTGAAATGAAAATATATATATAATGGACTTTGGAACAAAACCCAATCTATATGCTTCTTGGCCTAGAAATACTACTATTTCTTTGTAACCCTATTCAGTCCATCACGTGAGTGAATTATTTCCTTTTAACATACAGTTATGCAACCATATGTGTATACATTGGACCGCACTTTAATCGTCACACATCATACATTTACTAACGCATCATCTTATATTACATAGGTTTTCACGACATTCAATGACCAAATATGCCAAAGCGCCAGCCAATCGTTATAAACATTAATGTAAGGGTTGATTCCATATAATCAATAGAATACCATATATTTGGGCCCACAGCTTGTTACCTGGTGTTAACGACCTCACTCATTCGACGGTTGACGGGATGTCACTTTGGCCTTGATAATTCGACGATCCGCACTGGGTATCGTAGGAGTTAATTGCATGAGCTTTAACTTGCGATGATAGTAGGTTCTCCAAACCGCTTAAGGCCACATGTCAGCCGATGGCATTGATCACATTCGAATTGGGAATACAACTTATCGTACAAAAGCGTTGCGATGAAAACTGTCTGGTGTTCCAAACCCACTATCATTGTTCATACCTCGTGGTTCCATTCAGTTGTGCTCGAGGTTCTGTTCGTTCTGTCGCTGTTCATTACACAGTGGAGCGTGTAATCAAACTATCCCAATGAATGTTGTATGCGAATTTCTCACAAGAATGGGTATAATTATGTAAATCGAACCCTTGCATCCTGCTGCTCAATCCGAACTACTAAAATTGCCTTCTTCTTCAAGTGACAGAGGTTTACTCTGCTATGCCAAATGAACAGATTCAGCCTCTTGAGTTTCTATATAGAATTAGTTCAATTGATTTCTACATAGCATGTACACCACAAACTCTGAAACACTGCAATTTCTATTCTATACAGAACCCTGATAGACTCGCATCTGTAATAAAACATTAATGCAAAGATAATTGCACATAGGAGCCATTTATACTCCTAATTATAGAGTCTCATCATACTCATGTAATGCTGAACAATTCCTCCCATAGATACAAATGAATCCACCTGCAAACACTTCTTCTTGTCTTGGCAGAACTTCTTCTTCTCTTAACTCTGCCCCTTTTTCAAAATCCAATGGCCCTCCTTTTGTCCTCACTACTCTGCACCTTGAATAGCTCTCCGCTTCTTTGCTATCCTCTGCTCCTTACTTCTCTTTTTCCTGCCTCTGCTGGCTCTCCAGATCTCCAATCACATGACCCTTCTATGCCATTTATGCTGTCTCCTTTGCGCTGCTTGCTTCTCTTTTTGCTTCTTCCTCTATTCTTCTCTACTATCTTCTTCTTTGCTTCTGCTGCTGTCCATTGTCTGTCTCTATATCTACTGCTGTCCTTTGCCATCAATGACAACATTTCCAACAGTCTCTCCCTTTGGCATTGATGGCAACACCTTCACCAATACTCCAATGCTTCCTCCAAGTCTTCGTCTGCCTATCTTCTTTTAGAAGATCCTATGCTTCCTTGCTTTTCCTCCCCTTTTGACATCAATGGCAAAGGGTTGCACATTTACTAGTGTGATTTCTATCTCTTCATTTATTCTCTCTGAGATGTGTTTAGGCCTTCTTCTTCTGACTTTGTACCCTGCTGCTCCAAACTGGTGTACAGGAGTTGTTGAGAGAACACTTTTGAGAATATTTGAACTTGTCTATACATAGGTGATGACAACCACATATAACCAGATTTGTATAATCAGGGATGCATCATTGGATCAATAATTAAGGATTGTGAATGCTCCATGTGACATATAAAGCTTGCTTCAGCTATACTTCTGTCTATATTATAATCTTCATCTGAAATCCATATCTATTAGGAAGTTGTAGTTAGAGTAGGTCTTATTCTACAATACACATCTGCAGTACCACACCTGTTCAATTATGATGGTCTTCCACACAACTTAAAGTTGTTTGATTGAAGTCTCAACAACCAAAATTCACACAGTTTATGAATAATCCTAAGTCAGAGGCCTTGAATATATATAAGTGTTGTCTTACGAAAGGCATTCAATTATAGAGAAAAAGATGTTGCTTCAATGCTCAATCTAATGTTTCAAGAGAAAAAAAATACTGATCCTTTAGTCTTTTCATTGACTCTTTTATGCTGGATGTACTCTTGCCATAATCCTTTGATTCTGAGGACCTGTTTCATGCTTCCCTTGCTAGCTGATCTCCCCCTGGAATGATATTTCCATTTTTGTTCTCCCCCTGAACCTGTGCTTTCTCTTCATATCAGAGAGTAGCATCTACAGATACTACTCCTAGTCTATCTCTCAAATATTCAAATGGTTCTCTAGCAAGGGGTTTGGTAAATATATCTGTTGTTTGTTCTTTTGTTGGTACATACTCTAGATTTACTACCTTCTGAGCCACTTGTTCTCGAAGAAAATGATACTTAATTGGGATATGTTTAGTTTTTTAATGAAGCACAAGATTTTTTGATATGCTTATAGCACTTGTATTATCACATTTGATTGAGATAGGTTCATCAATGCTTACCTTCATGTCTTGGAGAGTTTTCTTCATCCACATGACTTGAGTACAACATGCTCCTGCTGCTACGTATTCTGCTTCTGCTATAGATAGAGAAATAGATGTTTGTTTCTTGCTTAGCCATGCCACCAGACTTTCTCCTAGATAGAATGCACCTCCACTTGTACTTTTCCTGTCATCCACACAGCTGGCCCAATTTGCATCTGTGTATGCTGTTAAAGTGAAGCTTTTTCCTTTAATATACCAAAGTCCATATTGTGCAGTTCCTTGTAGATATCTGAATATTCTTTTGACTTCTAGAAGGTGATTTTGTTTAGGTGCTGCTTGATATCTAGCCACTAGTCCTACTGCTAGCATGATGTCTAGTCTTGATGCTGTCAGATACAGCAGACTTCCTATCATGGATCTGTAGAGTTTTTTATCTATATCAGCAGATCCATCATCAGCACACAGCTTGCATCCCATGATCATGGGAGTTGACACATGTTTACAGTCTTCCATTTTGAACTTTTTCAACATTTTTTTAAGTATTTTTCTTGTGATATGAATATACCTGTGTTCTTTTGCTGAATTTGAAGTCCTAAATAGAAACTGAGCTCTCCAATCATAGACATCTCAAACTCAGATTTCATCTCCTCAAAAAACCCTTTTGCTAGCTCATCTCTGTTGCTTCCAAACATAATGTCATCAACATATACTACAACAATCAGGAGTTCATTTTCATGGGCTTTTATGTATAGATTGTTGTCTGCTTCTCCTCTCTTAAAGCCTTGGTTTTGCAAGTATTTATCCAGCCTTGAGTAACAAGCACAAAGAGCTTGTTTTAGTCCATATAGAGCCTTATTTAGTTTGCATACATAGTCTTCTTTGTCTGTTAATGGGAAGCCTTCTGGTTGTTCCATGTAGACTTCTTCTTCTAGATCTCCATTCAGAAATGCAGATTTCACATCCATTTGATATACCTTGAAGTCTTGGTAGCATGCAAAGGCCAGAAAAATTATGATGGCTTCCATTCTGGCTACAGGGGAAAATGTTTCATCGTAATCAAGTCCTTCGATTTGTGAATATCCTTTGCAGACAAGTCTGGCTTTATTCCTGACTACCTGTCCTTCCTCATTCATTTTATTTTTGAATACCCATTTTGAGCCTATGACATTTTTCTCAGTGGGTCTAGGAACTAGTTCCCAAGTATTGTTCTTCTCAATTTGGTCCAATTCTTCATTCATATCATTCACCCAAGACTTGTCCTTGCTGGCTTCTTCAAATTCCTTTTTCTATATTTATGATAACATGACTATGTATACCTCTTCAGTCTGTTCAGTTAGCTGCCTTCTTGTCTGGACCCCTACTCTCTTGTCTCCTATGATCTGATCTTCAGGATGGTTCTTCTGAGTGTATCTAGAAGGGGCTTTAGATCTCAGTTCATCATATTCTGTTATCTTGCTTATTTCATCATCATCTTGGTTTTATTCTTCATGGTGGTTTGAAGGACTACTGAATTCTATACCTCTTGTATTGTTTGGAAGTTCTTCATCAAATCTCACGTCAATGCTTTCTACAATTTTTCGAAGAGTCTTGTTGTAGCACCTGTACCCTTTACTTTTGGAAGCATATCCTAGAAATTTCCCTTCATCTAGTCTTGCATCAAATTTCCCAAGATTTTCATCATTATTATTTATGTAACACTTGCTTCAAAAGATTCTAAAATGTTTGATTGAAGCTGGTTTCCCATGCCATAGTTCATAGGGAGTCTTGTCACTGGTTGGCCTTAAGTGAGATTTATTAAGGATATGCACCGCTGTGTGTACT
>CM076582.1:1637316717-1637394844 GCA_034641835.2 Pinus albicaulis
TCACTAAATATATTTTCATGTTATATTTATAAAGTATAGTAATCAATCTTTTTAATTATAATTTATATTAATATAAATTATTAATAATGAAATCTTTATGTTTTTACTGTTTTGGTACTTTAATTTAGATATATTTAAATTAAGTAGCAGGGACTAGCTATTATGTAGCACTTGTTAATACTAAAGTAATGTCACAATGAAAGAGAATATATCAATTTGTTGTTATTTGACTAAAATCTCATTCGTTAACAACGAAGGATCGCCATTTGCCTCGAATGTCGTCATTGTTCATTGTAGGTAAATTAAGTGCCAACAAAACTAATGTGATTGATGTTGGGAATTACAATTGCTATTAAGACCAAAATCTGTGAATGTTAGTGAACGATCACATCCACAAGATAAGGATCCATAAGAAGTGGTTAGTCCATGTCGTGAAACATATGAGGAACATTGACTTATCCAATGTCCAACAATCTCTCTTGAGTGCGAGCCAAGTGTGTATCAAACTCGTAACATGCACTCTAATACCACTTGTTGGGAATCACAATTATCGTTAGAGCAACAATCATAGATGTTAGTCAATGATTGCATCACCAGAGGTAAGTATCGACGAAAGACAATTAGTCCATGTCAGGTCATGAAACACACGAGGAGCACTAGTTTCTCTAATGTCCAACAATATAAAACATAATTCTTTTGTCAAATCATAGCCACACACTCATAGGTGTTAGTCAACGATTGCATCACCAGAGGTAAGTATCAACGCAAGACGGTTAGTCCATGTCAAGTCGTGAAACACACAAGGAGTGCTAGTTTCTCTAATGTTCAACAATATAAAACATACTTATTTCCTCAAATCATATTCTCCAGCCTAGATCTATCTTAACTCTCTACCAAGCACTAAGAGGGATCAAATCTCTTTTCACTCTGAAAGAGGTTTGCATCTCAAGAGATTTGATCCCTCTCGACACTTGGTAGATCCAAAGTTAAGCTAAATCTAGGTTAGTTTAATTTATCCCTTTAAATTAGCTATATTCGACATGAATACCATGAATCAATATTATGGGTTCTCAATACCATGGGTCATTTTTCATTTATTTTTATTTTTATTTTATTTTGAAGAATTAAAATGTTTACATTACATTATATTGCAACATTTATAGACTTATTTTTATTTTATTTTAATGTATTAAATTATTTATATTATAGTATGTTGCAACATCTCTACCACACTAGATTGGAGAACACATCTCCAAACAATAAAAACAAAGTATAACCAAATTACTTTTAACTTTTTAATTTTTCTAATCTTTTTCTTTGAATAAGGAAGCTACTTTTAGCCTCCTATATTCTCTAATCGTCTTTATAGAAATTAGATTATGGATAAGAAATTAAATAAAAAAGATTAGAGCATCTCATTCTTTTTCCATAAAAAAGATAATAGGGATTTTTCCTTTTTTATATTATATTTAGAAATATAATTACGCCGTAAGACGTTCTTATTTGAAAACAATGAAAACAATTCCCCTACTTGCTCATGTGTCCATGTCTGAGTTATTGGATCAGATGATGTTAGACGATTGAAATGTTTTGGGCCATTAGATCAAGTAAATAATTTTGTATATGTTTTTTATAATGTTAGTTTTTTTTCTTTTTAATAAACAAAGTGTGATAGAAATGGTGTAATGTCATGTTTAACATTTTGACTATGTCAAATTACACAAAAATAAAAATAAAAGTAAATTAAATAAAAAGATTGACATAATGTAATGAACATTTTAACAGGGTTAAAATACAAAAAAAAAAATAATAATAAAATAAAATAATTATAAACTATAAAAATTGCCCATGGTATTGACCCATGGTATTCATGTGGAATGTAGTTTATTTTTAAATGTTTATAACCATTATGAACATTTTAACAAGGTTAAAATACAATAAAAAATAATAAAATAAAATAATTATCAACTATAAAAACTGCCCATGGTATTGACCCATGGTATTCATGTGGAATGTAGTTTATTTTTAAATGTTAATAACCATTATGAACATTTTAACAAGGTTAAAATACAATAAAAATAATAAAATAAAATAATTATAAACTATAAAAACAACCCATGGTATTGACCCATGGTATTCATGTGGAATGTAGTTTATTTTTAAATATTTATAACCATTATTCTTTTAAAATTTTACTTAATAAAATGCATCTAAATTTTCATACATCCAATTATACATAGTTGTTCTTGTTCTATATTATTTTTGTCACAACTATTTTATTATTCCAGAAATACATGTTTTTTTTGTTATATATAATTTATGTTACATATGTTTTATTATTCATAAGTAGAGTTTCTTAATATATAAAAAAATAAATTAATAACGATTTTTTTTAGAATATGTGATCTTTTTTTAGTTTCCAAATTAGACATGATTTATCTTGAGCAATAATGATGAATGTTCATAATTATGATTTCTTAAATAAAAACAAATTTGCCTTTAATTACTTAATTGTAATAGTTTGTAACTACATAGCAATTTGTACCTACATACATACTCTTTCTGATTATTTTTATTAATGAATATCAAATTTCTTCCCTTCAAAAAAAAACTATATACATATATTTAATTACATAATTGTATCTAAAAAATGTTACATGTTTTTTACTTTATAATCATAAACAATTTTCATATTATATGATTTCAAACATACTCACACTCATATTAATTTTCTCTACAAATGATGGAAATTTCATGGTTAATGTAATATAAGCTAAATACAAATTCATTTCTTCTACACAAGATCAAGAAAAGCTATGATGACATGTTTTCCAATTCCATAAATGCTACCAAATCTCTCAAGGTGTTGGATTTGTTTTCTTAATAGCCTTATTTTTACTCTTGTTGAAGTGATGAAATCCACCTCTCCATACATTTTTACGCCGTAAGGCATATTTATTTGAAAACAACTCTCCTAGCTGCCTTTATGTCATAATTTGTGCCATTAGATCCTTTGTTAGACGATTGGATCATGATCAGCCATAGATTCGAATTGTGGCAGTGCCTTATAACAATAACATTAGTCATCATCCCCGCCTACCCTACTCTATTATTTGGAGTCTGTGATTTGTATACCTATCAGTATTATCTGTTTCGTGATCTTTAGGAAGAAGGTAGACCAGAGGATGTCGAGTTTAAAAGGAAAACACGTTGTGATAACCGGAGGATCAAGGGACATCGACCTTGCTATTGCAATGGAGGTTCTCAAAGAGGGAGGGTACGTGACCCTCATCTCTAACCATTCTTCTCACATAGATGACACCACTACACACATTGCTTAACAGGGGAAATATTATTTCGATATAGTTTCCGCAAAGGTTTATGTACATCTTTTTGGTTTACTCTTGATCACATTATTTCTGGTTAAATTTTGCACAAAGGTAGTATTTTTTACCTAGATTTCTGTACATCTTATTTGTTGAATTGTTCGTTAAAAAAGCTCTAATCACGTTCTCTTTGGATAAAGATTGGAAAAATGTTGAGTTCTTTGCATAAATTCCTTTGCAGCTTTTAACGAACTCTGGATCACATTATTTCTATCTAGATCTTCTGTCCCATGGGGTTTATTCATGAAATTATGTGGAATTATCTGAGCTTTGTGATGAAGGTTGCATATGTGGGGGACTATGAATCCATTTCTACAGCGATAAAGGAGTGTTACAAGTGGCGACCTTTTGACGTTGTTATCTGCAATGCAGGAATAGCTAGAATAGGGTAGATGGATGAAATCAACATTACAGATGTTTATTCCGTCATACGCACTAATCTTAGTGGGGTAGTCTACACTGTTCATTATTCATTTCCCTTGATGAAACAACGGAGTAGCAAGTCAAATCTGACATCCATTGTTCTCATGGAATCACTGGCTTCTATGGTAAGTAATCTTTAATTTATAGAAATTATTTTTACATTAATTTAAGAAACAAATAGGGATCAAACAATGATGATAGTTAGATTTCTCCTTCATTGATTTGCAGTTTAAAGTCTTTTAAAGTTTGATAGAATAATCAAGGAACATATTTGAATCCAAATTTCATACTAGTGCTTCTAAATTCTGGTTCACCGAGTGATTCAATTGTCAATAGTTGTTTCAAAGAATTGTTTTATGTATCTTGCATTTGGAGAGAAAATTAATGCAGATTGAACATGATTTCTTCTATAATTTTGCTTTTAATTACAAATACAAATTAGGACAGGGCACAATGTTTTTTCCCACCTTTACTAAAATTGACCAAAATCACTACAGATATCTTGCTTAGCAACTATTGGATCTCTTTTAAAATCTTATGGCATTTCCTTTGCAACATCTGGTGATGATGCAATTGCTAATTTATTTTATTTTATATTTAGAAATGTAATTCAATCGATCAAATATTTTAATTTCACTAAAAATCATGTCATAATACTATACTCGGAAAAAAAAACCACAAAATGTCAGCCCTCAAAACTATGTGGCCATCCATCGTGGCATCTTCAGTGGACAAAGAAAATCCATTTACAGTGTGGAAAGGCCCGTGGAAAAACGGTGTTCCAGTCGCTAATTTAGCCGAAAATATTGACTTAGCATCTTGATTTAGTGGGTATCGCCATCGTGAGTCAATCGATAGAAACTTCGTTGCCAAACAGCCGGAAATCGCACTTGAAAATGACGGAAAAATAGTACAAGTCACATAGTGGCCGATATACGTGTCACAACCGTAAAATCATTATCGGTGTAATGTTCTTTGAATTAGTGTACAAAATTCTATACTGTATTCCCTATGATATATCTTTAAAAAATTGTTGTTGTTGTTGTTTGGATATAAGACAACATGAATACATTATGTTAGGCTTGGTTGCTGTGAGATATGTTAGGTTGTCTACTAGGTTTTTTCGTACAAAGTGAATTAAGTGTTGGATTGTTGTCATGTTTGCTTAGCTTAGTTCCCGACAACAGGTGTTTTCAGTGTTTTGCATTCACTTATCCCGAATCTTATCAAAATTTCCTTTACATATTTTTTTTGAAAAATGAAGATTTCCTTTTCAGATTGTTCAACTTCTAGCTCAAAAAAAATATTTCATGTGACGAAAATTGGTCATCTCAAATTCCTTCTCCATGGTCATTTGAAAATCTTCAAGCTGCAAATTTCTTGTGTAAATCATACCATCAACATAAATGAAAACAATTAAAATATTATTTTGCATATTTGTTTTTGTATAGAGAGTGGGTTCATTCATGCTCTAGGGGCTTGTTTTAAACCATACAAAGCCTTCTTTAACCTGTAAACTTTATATTCTTGACCCTTGATTTCATACTTTGGAGGTTGATCTACATAAACTTATTCCTTAAAGATCCCATTTGAAATTGTTGATTTGAGATCCATTCGGTAAATTGGGCAATGACTCTTTTTTTCCATTGCTAATATTGTTCCGATAATATACAATCTTGCTACTTGGGAAAATAATCTTTCATAATCCACTCCAGGATGTTGTGCAAAGTATTTTGCTATCAATATGGTTTTATGCTTTTCAATTTCCCCCTTTTCATTGAACTTGGACTTATAGATCCATTTGACTCCAATGCTTGTTTTCCTTATGGTAGATCTACAAGACTGCATGTATCATTCATCTCAATGGATGCAATTTCTTCATTCATAGCTTCAATCCATTATTTACTTTTTATTGCTTCTTCAAAATGCGTTGGTTTGCAAGAGAGTAAAGAAAACTGTATTTTTTCATAAATCTCTCTCAAACTTCTTGTTTTCTGCATAATGTTGGATTTAGATTTGTTGGTTGAGGATTGATTGTGCACATTCTATTCTCCTTGGTTTGCACCTTCAACCGGTACATGTAGGCGTGTAAATCCTTGTCTTGACTGTGCTACTTCCATTCATCACTTGGTTCCAAAGCATGTGGAGAAATTTGATTCATGTTTTCCCCTTTATCTTGATCATTCCATGCTTGATTTTCGAAGAATTTAACATCTTTTGAAATAATTTTTTTCTTGGTGACATGATTGCACAATTTGTAAGCCTTGGATTCTTCATTGTATCCAACAAAAATGCATTTTTCACTTCTATCATCCAATTTCCTTATTGTTTCTTCTAGAACTTGTGCATAGGATACACAACCAAATATTCTAAAGTGTGATACACTTGTCTTCACACCACTCCAAGCTTCTAAGGGTAATTTGTATTCGACACTTTTTCTTGGATATATATTCAAAATATAATCTCGGCATGCTACTGCTTATGCCCAATACTTATTTGGAAAAATATTTCCTTTATCATGCCTCTTTCCACATTCATGATGGCTTGTTTTTTTTCTTTCTGCTACTCCATTTTGTTGTGGATTGTTGATATGAATTGGCTCATTATATTTTTTTTCATCCATCTCGATCCATTTGGAGTGGAAAAAGTGGAGGAATCAACTCAAGGGACTGTTTTTACTGGTGGGACCCAGTATGGCGAAACGAGGTCTGAAAAATTTTGGGAGCGTTTTGAGGCATAAAACAATGTTTGTTCAGGATAAAACTTTGTCACTTTAGTGCCACACCTTTTCATGTTATTCTACAAGCAAAGATCTTTCCAACGACGTAAGAAGCATGTCAATCAAAGCTCGTATGCAAAAGTTATGTCACTCAGAAGTTGACCTTCCTGTTTTCACACCTATAGTTTGGGAGGATGCCGTGTCAGCCCCCATTATTTATGGAAAATGGGATAGCCACATGTTTTTGATGTAAAAGACTCTAGAATATTCTATATTGTAACTCTAGTTAAGAGTTGATGTAGTTAAAATTGACCACTAGTAGACTATCGAGCTGTGTTATAACTAAGCCACTAGGACGAAGAGGTGTTCCATTATTTCAAGAGCATTTGTTCCATAGCTAAGAAAATAGAGCCACGAGAGGTAGGAGGTGGAGCACACAAAGAATATTTGTGCATTGTAGCATCCCACGGGCCGCATGCATTACTTCTTTATACCCGTAACCATATTTCCAGATAAAGAAAGAGAGTGAAGTGACCTCACCTTCCAGTTGGGTTTTCTCCTGAAAGGGTTTCCCAAAGAGCATATATTGTTTCTTATGTGTGTTTGTGAGCTTATTTTGTCATTCTCTACTTTTATTCATAATTTATATTCACATACATGCACTAATTACAGTTAAATCTACATATTTTAAAGTTTAATAAAACTATAATAGTGTAAAATTTCAATATTTTAATATATTGTTATCAGATTTGTTGTTACAGATTGTCGAGTGGAATATAAGTGGTAGTTTACAGATCATTTGGTATCAGAGCAGGTTTCTTTTGGTATTTTATGGAGATTGCAGGGATCTAGATCGATGGGGTCGAAAAATCATAAAGCTCTAATCATGGCTGACGAATTTGTAAAGAAACCTCGTGATCCTGCAGTGGTGAGGTTTTTGCAGCGCAAAAATCAAGTCATGGATATAAACCGCAATGTAAACCTCCTCATGGCGGCCCTAAGCAATAATATGGGGATATTTGGAGAAGATGAGGGTTCGAATGTAGAGGAAAAATTAGAAGGGGGATCGGGAGACTGGGAAGACACAGAGAGCAAGTTGAAGAAAGAACCCCGAAAAAGATCAACCCAGTTCGAGTGCCATGAATCATTCCCTGTTTAAAATGGAAGAAAAATTTGATACAAAGTTGTACCATGGTTAAATCGACGCTCTCAAGATGAACCATTGGTTACATCAACTAGTAGTTTATTTCAGTGTTCATCTGGTCAAGGAAGGGAAAAATATCTCATTCGTGTGACTGAAATTAGATGGACATGCACTGACTTGGTGGGAATGCCACATGGAAACCCTGAGGTTGGAGGGAGAACCTCCAGTGACTAAGTGGGAATATTTTAAAATCCTCATTAAGTCACAATTTTATCCCATTGGGTACATGGAGGACCAGTGGATCCAGTGGAATTACTTCACGCAAAATTCGGGCCAAAACATGTCGTAGTACGCCACAAAATTAAAAAAGATGGCTATAATGTTGGGTATCTCTCCAAGGAACCCCAATGTACTCCTCAAGTATTTTGGGAGTCTTCACCACCATCTACGCGAGCAAGTAATGTTGTTCAAGCCCAAATAGGTAGATGAGGCTTGTGTACAGGCACAATACTTGGAGAACATAGGCCTGAAAAGAGTGAAATTAAGTGGATTGAAGTAGTAGGAGCAATAATAAGCTTCTAAGGAGGGGAAGAAGAAGAAAAAAGGGGGAAAAATAAAAATACAACAACCACAAAACACCAATGTAAATATCCCAGCAACCACTACAACATTGATGGCCATACAGAGGAAAAGTGTTGGAAGTTGCATCCAGAGCTAAACCCGAAGAACCAAAAGAAAGATAACAAGAATAAGAATATCATGGCCGCGTTTTCGAGCAATAAAGTTGAAATCATCTCAGATGTGGATGAGAATATTGTGTGTATGTCGGTTCAGAAGGAGGTGAATCTGAGTGGCATTCAGCAATAGGAAGAGAAATAAATGACCAAACTCTTCCATATAAAGATACAAGCCAAGAAGAAGAAGATTGATGCTTTGTTTTGACTCAAGATCGCAGGCGAATCTCATTGCAACAAAGTTGGTCAAGAAGTTAGGGATGGAAGTTTGTGATCATCCAAACCCATATCCACTGGGATGGGTAAATAAGGATGGGTAGCTGAAGGTAACAAAACAATGTAAAATTAGATTTACTATCAGTGCTGATTTTATTGATGAAGTATATCTAGATGTGGTTCCCTTGATGTATGTGGAGTTGTGTTTGGGAGACCATACATGTACATGAGAGATGCAATATTCATGAGGATATCTAATCAGTATCGGCTCATCAAGGATGGGAGCTCATTTATCATCAACGCACACAAAGGCAAGTCGAAAATTTCACTGTAAGTGCCAACCAAGCCAAGAAATTGATCAGTTCCAGCAAGAAGTATGTTTTATTATTTTTAAGAGAAAATCAATCTGAAGAGGAGTCAATAAGAGGAAAGGAATCTCTGGAGGGGTGTATTAAGAAACATAAACAAAAATTGGAGGAGTTATTATAGGCATACAAGGATGTGTTCCAAGAGCCTAAAGGGTTACCACCTAAGAAAGAACTGGAGCATGAGATCCAACTTTTGCTAGACTCCCCATTGCCAAATATTGGGTTGTACATGAAGTTTTTTATAGAAGAAAGTGACGTGAAAAATAAACTGAAACAACTGCTGGAAAAAGGTGTCATTCGACCAAGTATATCACCATTTCGGTCACCCATCATCATTGGTACAAAGAATGATGGGACTTGGCGGATGTGTATAGATTACACACTCAAGATTATGGAATAAAATCACGCTCAAGAACATATACCTCCTACCCAGGATAGACGATCTACTAGATAAGTTCCAACAAGAAAAGTACTTCACCAAACTGGACTTGAAGTGTGGATATCACCAGGTTCGAGTCAAAGAGGAAGATACATGGAAGATTTCCTTCAAAACCAGGAAAGGTTTGTATGAGTGGTTAGTTATGCCATTTGGCCTATGTAATTCACTAACTACATTTGGCCTATGTAATGCACTGACAACATTTATGAGATTAATGAATGATGTACTGCACCCTTTTATAGATTCATTTGTTATTGTCTATTTGGATGATATATTGGTCTATAGTGCTACCTGGGAGGATCATATTTCACATTTGACACAGGTGCTCGAAACATTGAAGAAGCTCCAGCTACTAGAAAATCTCAACAAGTGTGAGCTTTCACAACAGTCTTTGGTATATCTAGGGTATGTGATCGATGGAGGAGAGTTGAATATAGATCCCTCCAAGATGGAGGCCAACATGAAATGGTTGGTGCCTACTAATGTTTCTGAGGTTAGGAGTTTCATTGGGGAAACAAAGTACCTGAGGAAATTCATAGCCTCGTTTTTAGTGGCAGTAGCACTGCTCCTCGCCATAATAACAAGTGGCAATAGTTTTCAGTGAGGAAAAGGTCAGCAAATGGATTTCGAGGAGTTAAAGAAGAAGATAATTCAAGAACCAGTTCTGGAATTACTAAAATTGCAATGACCTTTCGAAGTGGAGACAGATGCGAGTGGGTATGCCATGGGAGTTGTCTTGATGTAGGGAGGAAGGCTTGTATGCTGCCATTATGAAGTATTTCATGTGGTAGTTCTTAACTACCCTACCTACGACAAGGAGCTCTATGCCATAGTGCAAGCTATGAAGAAGTGGAAGAATTATCTAATGGGAAATGAGACAATAATCCACACAGATCACCATCCTTTATAGTACTTGCAGGCCCAGAGTAAGCTACAACTGACCAGGAATTACTAGTGGATGGGGTTTTTACAACAGTTTCATTTGGTGATCAAGTACAAAAAGGAAAACACAAATAAGTTGGTTTACATGCTGTCAAGGCAACCCACATCAAAGATTTCAACTTTGGTGACTCTTATGCACATGGATCCATTCACCCATGATGCATACCGAGAGGCATATTCAGAGGATGATGACTTCAAGGAGGTGTATCAACAATTGCAGAGTCAGATTCATGTGCATGATGGTGACAAAACCATTCACTATCATCTCCAGGATGGGTTAATATACAGGCTAGACAAACTATGTGTTCTGAAAGGTGAGCGTTTGTAGCTGATTAGAGAGGATCACACCTCCAAGGTTGCAGGGAACTTTGGTGTATGGAATATCGTGGCTAACTTGCAGAGGTATGTGTATTAGCCCAAGTTGCAAGAGAAGGTAGTTAGGTTCATAAGAGGATGCATGCTTTGTTGTACCAACAAGCCTAGCAACAGGAAATATGGTCTATATAATCCCTTACCTATACCTACTCGTCCTTGTGAAACCATTTCAATGGACTTTGTGGGAGGTTATCAACAATCAGGAAGGGACATGCCTACTTGTTTGTGGTAGTTGAAAGGTTTAGAAAGATGTGTGTTCTGAGGCCCTGTAAAAATTCCATCAACGAACAAGAAGCATCAAACTTGTTCTTTGGACAGGTCTGGGTGCAGTTTGGGATACCAAGGAGCATCATTTCATAAAGGTACACAAGATTTATCAGTTCATTTTCGACTAGATTGTGGGAGACTATGTACACAAAGTTGAAGAGATCTACAACATTCCGTCCAAAAAAAGATGGGAAGACAGAAGTATTCAACAAGACTTTGGTGCAGCTTCTGAGGGGATACAACCAGAAGCATCCGAAGACCTGAGATGAAAGTATGGTATATATACAAAATTATTATAACAAAGCAGTCCACACTTCTACAAGAAAGTCCCCATTTGAGACTTGTTTTGGATATTTTCCACCTTCACCTTTAGATATTTCATATGGGAAGCAAGGAGAAGTGAGGGAAGGTCTTACATGAGATGCTTTGAGGAATGAAATTTGTATAGAGAAGATCAGACAGATCCATCTACAAGTGCATGAAACACTACAGAACTCACAAAAGAAGTATAAGGCTAGGCATGATCAACACATAACCGAGAAATAATTCAAGGTGGGAGACAAAGTATGGCTACAGTTGAACAAGGAGAGGCTGCAGGGGCCTGGTAAGAAAATCAAGGCTCTAAGGTATGGTCCCTTTGAGGTACTGGAAAAAGTGGGTGATAATTCCTATCGACTCAGTTTAGCACCACATATGTGCATTTACTCAGTTATGAACGTATATAATTTTAATCTCTATGGGCCTTCCATGCTAGATCAGGAAGAGGAACATGTCCTATCTTCTATGGAGGATTTGGAAGCATAGGCAGAGTTTACAGAAGATACAATTTTGTAAATAGGTTTAGAACTACAAGACAAGGGCAACATGACCTTTGGAAGATTGGGTTGAAGGGACAAATTCCAAGAAAATCTAAATGGTACACTAGAGAGAAGGTGGAGGAATTACTTCCTCACCTCATTCAATAAAATATTTTGGGGACCAAAATCCTCCAAAAATGGGGAGGTGTGATCCAAATTGGATAATTATATTTTTTTGCTTCCATCTTGATGCATTTGGAGTGGAAAAGGAGGAGAATCAGCTCACATGACCCTTTTTATTGGCAGGACCCAGTTTGTCTAAACGGGGTCCGAAACCTTCCAGGAGTGTTTTGAGGCATCAAACAAAGTTTTTTGGGGGTAAAAATTTGTTGCTTTAATGTAGCACTTTTACATGCTATTCTACACACAAATATATTTCCAACAATGTAAGAAGCATGTCAATCAGAGTTTTTTAACTGTTTCATCAAAACTTGAAAAAATTTCTTTGTTACCAGTCATATGGTTACTATAGCCATTATCCAATAACCATAGATATTCATCGATGTTTTATTGAGGTATTGACCAAGAAAGAAACATAGATGATGCCATAACTTCATCGATGCTTGAAACATTTGTGTTTCCTTTGTTCAAATATGCTTACTTCTTCCTGCATTTTTTCAAAATGGCCATACTTCTTGTATATTTGACTTGTCCATCATTCCTTTTCCTCTATCATTTTCACCTCTTCCTCTTTGATTTTGTGGATGATCCTATCACTTGTTCAAGTTGACTTGATTCATTGTTTTTGTTGCTAGAATATCCTCTTCCTCTTTTTTTGAAAAATGTAACTAGGTTCGGTCTTCATAAGGACATGTGTAATCGTGATTTTATTTAATTGATGCAAAGAAGAAAAATAAAATTATTATTGCAATTCTTGTCTCATGGGTTTCATGAGCAAGGAATTTTATTTTTAGTATTACTCCCATTGTGATTCCTTAGGATTGGTCATAAAGACAAAATGAGTCAATGTTATGCATGAAGGACCCTTCTCGGGCATGTTACATTTTGTATGAGTTATTAAATAAGTATAAATATCCATCCAAGACCAAGCAAATTATCCTCCTACAAGTTGGCTTTAAAGGATAATAATATTTTCATAAAAGACATGGAGGTTCATCACATGTGAAGTCAACTAATTAAGCATGGGAAAAAACTATAAATAGGGAAACTCAACCCTATTTCAGAGACATAATTTCAGAGATATATTTCAGTCAAGTTATGAGATAAAGGGAAGTTCAAAGGGTCAAGAAGAGAAGTATCATAACCAACAATGTGAAGGGAAAGAAGAGTGAGGAGGTTCAACTCTATTTTGGGTAATTTCTCCTCACACATGTGACAAAAAAACAGGGTTTCTGAAGTAAGGATATAACAATTTCTAGAGAAGTATTTAAGGAAGTTGTCAAGCATCATTCTTGCTATCCGAAGACTCAAGGAGGAATATGCAAGTTAAGCAAAGAAGGAAAGGTCTCCAAGTTGTCTCAAATCATGTCACACGATGGAATGCAAAAGTAATGTTGGACCAACAATTGCAGGGCTATGGTAGAAGGTCGAAAAGTTCAAGTAGCTGAAGTTAACCTTGCTTGAAGCCAATTTGGCCAAGTATTGATTTGATAATGGAAGAGAATCAGTGAAATAGATCTTGTCACTTGGTATTGGAGTAGAAAACAGGTCAAGGGTCTTGGTATTGGTATTCGTTAATTGGAATCTCTATAAGAAGAATAATTTGTTTGGTTTTCCTCTCAAAGAGTGAGAGGTTTTGGACCTAGATGATAACCTAGATTCTATAGAAATTTGAATAATAGCTGAATTATTCACCGAGATTATCCTGATTACCTTCATGCATAATACATAACCTCTTCTACAATTGATCATCAATTTGCGGAAATAGAAGTAGTCGCATGCGCACATTAAAACATAATCAAGCACACATATAACACAGTATGTAATGGGGAAAGCATACAGCTGAAAACCCCCAACTATCTGTATATTATAATGATAGAGAACATGTAACAATACATAGCACAAAGCTCTCACAGCTCTCAACACTATCTCACATGCTACACACAAAAACAAGCTCGGATCATACATATCAACATGCTCTGATCACCCCTCTACAATGCGCTTTTGCCTCTGCCCGCAATGATTGGCAATATCCCGATCAATTATTGTGCAAATAAACGCGGCTATAGTCATAGGCGATAGTAGACTCCACCTTTCACCCTCAACAACTTTGGTCTCCTTTGAGCTTGTCCATGCACCAGTCAGCCCGATGTATTCTTTAGTTGATTTTGTGGTGTGAGTAGTGAATTAATTAATAATTAATTTACACCACTCATCACTAGTGTATTTATCAGTTAGACTAAATACAACTAGTTCAACTAAGTTAAACCGAACACAACTCCACCAACTGTCTCATCAACTCCACCAAACTCTTCCACATGAGTTCTAACTGAAGTCAACCATGCAATAGCTCAACTAACCCTTAGGAAAAGCGTATTTCATTCTGTCAGCTGCATGTGCCACATCCAAGCATCAAACTGAAGTGCTCCAAGAGGATAAGATAATGTTTATAGTCTAAATATTATTAAGGGTTAATAATATTTGACTGTTCTATTTTTAGCCCGGCAGTCTAAAAATAGATTCCGCCCAATGTCTAAAAATAGAGGTCCATCTATTTTTACCAAATTGACCAATCATCCATAAATAGCATCCTGCAACTCATAGACCATGATCCATATGTCTAAAAATAGACATAGTCTAAAAATAGACTTTGCGACAAAAATCACATGTGTGGTCCCCACCTAGTTTAGGTGATCACTTTCCAACTAGGATCAGGAAAGATGTTTCAGGAGGCCTCCTTCACTGTTTCTTGTTGCCATTTTCAACACTCCCTCTCAACAAGAAAGGAATGTCATTGCATGCGACATGCAACTCCATGCATTCGCCCTGCAACCTTCACAAGCGCCATGCAACTCCATGCATCTGCTCTGCAACTCCTCTGAAACTGAATAGGATCCAAACAACTCAATCAGTCTGATGCATCTATCATCAAAGTCTTCGACTTCTGCTGGGCCCAATTGCACATGTCATCAGGAACCACTGCGCTGTTGAACTCTTGCACCCATGCACTCTGCACTTGCTGTCAACTCTGATTCGCGCTCCAGTATCTGACACTGTCACTTTGATCTGCTTGCATCAATCCAACTGATCATGCTACTGCTGCGCTGTGGGCACCTCGTAGCCAGGTTCAATTCATGAGATCCACACCATCTCATGGATCCTGCCCAGAAATATCCTCTTGGGATTATTCATGCATGTCGCCCCACCTCTCACCTGGTGGTATAGTTGCATGCAATCCCTCTGCCCATCTGGCACGAAATTTATCTGCATGAGTGGTTTCTTCCACTCCATGATCCTCATCTTGTGGCTGCTCCACATCCCGAGGTTCACTATTACCTGCATGCAAAACTTGCTCCCTCTCAAGCATCAATTGCATGTCTTTCTTGCACTTCCCAACAGTAGGAAGCTCCGTAGACATCCCATCTACTTCAAGTCTGTAGAGATTCTTTGCTCGAATCCCAACCTTCTTGACTTGTCTTGTTGCCTTGTGCCGAAGGAAAACTTTTCCTTCACTGAAGACAACTTCATACCCTTTATCCTCTAACATTGCGACTGAGATTAAATTCTTCTTTAAACCTGGAACATGCACTACATCTTGTAAAAGAATGAGTTTACCTGACTCCCTCTGAAAGGTTATGGTACCAATGCCGATCGCATTGTATCGTCCATTGTCGCCCAACTCAACATGCAACTGGAGATCTTTCTCCACCAAGTCACTGAAAAGATTCACATCTCCCGTCATGTGAAAGGAAGCGCCACTATCAAAATACCACCCTGATCCCAATGCACTAGACACCATGCATGCGATCAATTAGAAGTACAGCTCAAATTGCGAGGCAAGAGCCTCACCAACTGCAGCTCCAGCAGCCTTCTTGTTCTTCTTCTTCTGTGGACAATTCGTGGCGTAATGCCCATGCTCGTGACAGTGAAAACACTTCACTTTGGACATGTCACGCTCTTTACCATCCGCACTGGATTGAGAAGCATTCTTCTTTCCCTTCCCCTTCCTTGCTTTGGCAGCCAAAGCGCAATCCTCTTCATCAGATGCCTTTGATGAAGATCCATCCCTGGTACTCCGCCTTATCTCCTCTTGCACAAGATCCGACCAAAGTCGCTCCCATCCTGGCAATTTCTCCCGACCATTGACAGAATCCTGATAGGAGTGCCAACTCTTTGGAAGTCCAAGGAGAGCCAAGCTCACCAATTCCTCATCATCCACACTTACTCCTACACTCCCAAGCTCATCCCTGCAGTGGACAAACTTTGTCAAGTATACCGGAATAGTGTCATTCTTCTCCATCTTTATTTTCCTGAGTTTATCCTTGAGCGCAAACTTCCTCTGGTCGCTCTTGCTTTGGAATAAATCTATCAATGCTTTCCACATCAAGTATGCAGAAGCTTTACCATGCAGGCTGGATACTATGTGATCCTTCACGCCCTCCAACAAAATCCTTCG
This sequence comes from Pinus albicaulis, assembly GCA_034641835.2. Lineage (NCBI taxonomy): Eukaryota > Viridiplantae > Streptophyta > Pinopsida > Pinales > Pinaceae > Pinus > Pinus albicaulis. The sequence continues at coordinate 1,637,333,164 of CM076582.1, forward strand.
ACACCTTGCTGTCTTCTTTTCCAAACCTCAACCCCGAAAGCGGCAGTAGTAGGCTTTGGGGGAGCTTCGGCATCCATGACTCCTTGACCCATTGTCATCTAGCCGCCTCCATCCCTGTCCTTCCATGCAATATAATTCGAAATTTGCCCTTAGACTTCCTCAATCTGTCCAGTTGAAAGAAATTTTGACTTTGACACCAAGAAAACTGCTGCAAATTCGAATTCCAAATTCTGCTGCAAATTCGAATTCCACCAGCTCAAAACTCAACCGCTTCCGATCTGTGAGAACAAAGTATTTCTAGCACAGAGATTGACTGTAGGGGCATTTACTGGATATATCACCTTTCAAAGAAAGGATGGATCCAGAGGCTACCTGGCCCGCTTACAGACTCTGTCTACCGAAATAAATTGTAATCACTGTAATAGATCCAATGATCAATTTCGCTCTGATACCATGTAGAAATTTGAATAATAGCTGAATTATTCACCGAGATTATCCTGATTACACACTATTTAAGCTTCATGCATAATACATAACCTCTTCTACAATTTATCATCAATTTGCGGAAATAGAAGCAGTCGCATGCGCACATTAAAACATAATCAAGCACACATATCAACACAGTATGTAATGGGGAAAGCTTATAGCTGAAAACCCCCAACTATCTGTATATTATAATGATAGAGAACATGTAACAATACATAGCACAAAGCTCCTCACAAGCTCTTAGCACTATCTCACATGCTACACACAAAACAAGCTCAGATCATACATATCACATGCTCCAATGCGTACTCCACACTCCCCACTGCCTCCTTTCTTTCAATCCTCATTGGAAATCTCAATCAATGTGTGTGAAAATGTCATGCACAACTATAGTCACAACTGATAGTAGACTCACCCTTTCACCCACCTCTAACACTGGTCTCCACTGAACTTTCCATGCATTGCAGTTAACTGATGTATTCTTTAGTTGATTTATGAGTTAGTAATTAGTGAATTAATTAATAATTAATTCACACTACTCATCACTAGTGTATTTATCAATTAGACTAAATACAACTAGTTCAACTAAGTTAAACCGAACACAACTCCACCAACTGTCTCATCAACTCCACCAAACTCTGCCACATGAGTTCTAACTGAAGTCAACCATGCAATAGCTCAACTAACCCATAGGAAATTTGAATTTCCTTCTGTCAGCTGCATGTGCCACATCCAAGCATCAAATTGAAGTGCTCCAAGAGGATAAGATAATGTTTATAGTCCAAATATTATTAAGGGCTAATAATATTTGACTGATCTATTTTTAGACAGGCAGTCTAAAAATATACTTCGACCTGTATGTCTAAAAATAGATGTCCATCTATTTTTACCAACTTGACCAATCATCCAAGAATAGCATCCCGCAACTCCTAGACCATGCTCCATATGTCTAAAAATAGACATAGTCTAAAAATAGACTTTGCAACAAAAATCACCTGTGTGGCCCCCACCTAGTTTAGGTGATCACTTTCCAACTAGGATCAGGAAAGATGTTTCAGGATGCCTCCTTCACTGTTTCTTGTTGCAATCTTCAATAGATTCTGTGTCTCTTGTCTCTTTATGGTTTATGAATTGGTAGTGGTTTGATGAAGAAAAAAACTAATAAACTAAGTAAAAGAAGATCCTAAATCTAAAGAAGTAAAAATCACTCACACGAAGTCACTAATAGAAGAGAAATCACATAATGGATATGTCGTAGATTTATCAACATGGTATCAGAGCTAAGGTGACAAATTCAAGGAAGGTCATCTTATCAATGGACACTCAAGGATCAAATCCCAAGGAAGGAATCAAAGTGAAGGTCATCTTGAAGTCAAAGGAATCATATTAACCCTAAACCAAAGAAGTCAACAAAGAAGTATTGGGATCATCATCAAGAGGGATAATTCCAAAAACCTACATCTACTCATGTTAAAGTGTTTTGAAGACTAGTTTGTGTCCTCTCACTCTTTGTGAGATCAAGGATAATTCTTGAAGAAAACTAACTTCATCAAGGAGAAGTTTTATATCCTCTATATGGTCATCAACATCAAGTAAGCGTCAAGAAGAAGGGGCGTCCTATCAATAATGTATATTTATGTCCACATATGAATATGTCAAATTTCTTTTTGGAAGGAAAGCAACAAATTGGTTGGGGCTTCGAATTTTATTGCATGGAAGAAAATGAAAGATCTGAATATCATTGAAAATGAGGTTATGGAACATGTCAGAGGTTCTATCACTAAACCAAGAAAGGATCATGCTCAAGATATTTCCAATTATATGAAAGTGGAAGTTAGGACTCAAAGGATTCTCATATAATCCATCAAGCATCCCCTCATCTCATATGTATCTAAACTCAAAACTTCAAAAGAAATCTATGACAAACTGGTAGAGTTTTATTCTGTAAGCACTACTGGAGAAGTCATCTCATTAAGGAAATAACTCTACAAGATGAAGATATCTAGGGAAGATTGAATAGAATCATACTTTATGAGGATATTTGAGATCCGAGATCAACTACAATATCTGGGAGAAGTCATGTCTAATAGTGAAATGACTACAGTTGTATTAAATTCACTACTAGAGGAGTGGGGTAACTTTACTTCTAGTATTTATGGGAAAAAATAAGCTACTCCATTCCAAGATTTATGGTCACCATGCAAGATTTAAGAATCTAGACTAAAAGAAAAATCTGATGTGGGAGCAGGTGAGAAAAATCAAGCTTATGCTGCAATGACAAGAAGAAAGGGACAATTTGGAAATTTTGGTCCTCAGAAAAAGGAAAAGAACATGGCTAAAATACATTTCTATGGGTGTCAAGAATATGGGCACTATAGGAGATATTTTCCTAATATCAAGAAAATAAAAAAAGAGAAAGAGAAGAATCTCACACCACCAAGGAAGTGGAGGAAGCTGAAAAGAATAAATCCAAGAAGGAGGAAGTAATAGATCTCCACTACTGAGATAGTCTTCCTCACATAAGTTGTTTTCAAATTCCTAAGGCTTATAATATATGGCTATCATTATTCACTAAGTAAAATAATGGGATGCATCAAGGCATCATAGAATCATTGAAAGAAAGAGCTCAGGACATCATCATAGAGAAGCATGAAATATGGTTATAATCTATAGAAGTCAAGGAAATAGCTCCTGGGAATCTCATTGGAAACACAAGTGGCAAGGTCATATAGCACAAGGTTCATCATACATTTTTCAAATGGAAATATCTGCTGATGGGGATACTTTAGATCCTCAATATTCTCTGATGGCATTGAAAGGTTCACTGATCATGAGTGGAAGCAAGTGTTTCATCAAGAATTTCAAACTTGTGGAATTCACGGGATGATGCTAGGATGACATAAAAGTGAAGCATATCAAGGGATTGGATCTCTTTCAATCAAGGAAGTTTTTGTAGGAAGTCTGGATGACCCAAAAAGAAAATGAGGTATGGATGCATACAATCTATATTCAAGAGTCAGGTCATATCGTTGCAGGTAACATGAACCAATGCTCTATCTTAAGATCATGATCAAAAGAAGGATATCCTCCCTCAAATGGATGTGAGAATGCATGGGTAACCCATTAACTAGATGAAATCAACATAGTATGTCCTCATATGAAGTATGAGGTGGTTGACTATAATTGAGGAACTCTAATTGGAAGCTCTTGGGAATGTAATGTGTGAAGAAAGGAAGGAAGAGATCATGGAATATGATACCATGGTAAAGGAAATCAACATCCAAAAGATAAGGAATAATTGAATAGGATATCTCCATGAAAGATATGAAGACTTTGATTGATGCAGGGCTAACTATCAACCCCGCTTTAACCTAGGATTATACTCGAAATAGAGTATATGTTCAGAAAATATCATATCCGAAATGATGCGGCAAGGCCTAAAATTTACTCCAACACATAGAACTGTGGGTTATGGACCCACATATACCTGGAAGCATGCAACAACGGATGCCATTATCGGAGCTTCGCAACTCCAACTAGATTCGCAAACCTCAATACTAGAACTCATCACAAAGCGGCACCCAAACAATACCAGAATCACAAGTTTTACAATATCACATGGTGCACAAAATAACATTTACCGCCGATCCTGCAATACATATATTACAAAGTTTGCGATATAGGGATTTTTCAAATTGGTGTGAATAACTTATCACATATTGCAACCAACACTTTATCGCATTTAAATGATTCCCCCAACTGATGCGATATACGATATACACGAAAACCCGACACGTGGCCACTAAGTCGCATCTCATCTCAAACCATATAACTTTTAATGACTTGGAAATAAAAATAAGAACCATCGGTTGCGATATCGCAGATCGAGAAACATAAAATTTTGGCGATCGCAGGGTTTAAAAAACAACTTTAAAGGTAAACCATAACAACGTCGATGTGAAGTTTCACTAGTTGCGATGCAATCTGAACCGTCCCTTCTTTAAGTTGAACTCTTGCGATAATATCTGATCCGTCCACCTTCCACTGCATACTTTCATTCTGAAACCTCTGAGATTTTGGGGAAAACATAGTTGCGGCCCTCTGCGACCAAACGTTACTCCATGCTACTCTCTTCAATAACTCATCAATAACTTATGCGACTGCAAGGCGTTCCATCACTGCTCGTTTTGGAGGTTCCAGCTGGTTATGCAACCATTGACATTCCCTCAGCTGTGCAATTCCTGATTTAATATTCAGAGTCTCAAGACTCCATGACAGCCACCTATTCGGATCCCATTCTACTGGTCAATCCAGCTCTGAAATTTCAACAACAATTCTACTTAAACAACGTGGCATGCCACAATTCACACAATCGCACAGGATTTATAAGCCACGGTTTAAAAAAATAATAATAACTACATAATTATTCAATATTCATTGAAATCTAATTTGATTACAGTACTACAACCTCTGTGGGCCTGAACACACATTAAAAATGGCCTCTCTAACTCATTGCACTCTCACACCCTAACTAGCCAACCTTCAATGTTTCAAATTGCTTACCAATATATACAAAAAGAATCATGAACCAATTTCAGTTCCGATCTAACAATCTCTCAATATTTCCTAAAGCTTCTCTCAATTCCATTCTTTACTCAACCAAATCCCATATTAGACCTTTGGATCCCTAAAATCCTCACTCTTCCTAGGATTACTCACTCATCCCTAAGATATCTACAACTCACGAGATATTCTTCATTAATCAAATTACATTTAAATTTCTTTTATAACTCAAACTAAACTTAGGAAAATAAGCAAAATAATTAAGGGAACCCACTCCCTTTAGTAAATGTGTGATAAGACTCTTAGGTCTTATAAACTTTGAAGAATTCTCCTGCATCACTAATGGAGTCTAAAAAAGAAAGAGACCCTTGAAAATATATAACTTTGGGAGATGTGTTGATATGTATGCAGGATGCTGATGCAAACTAGAAGATGTCATGATGAAATACCATCACAAAGGTAATGCTGATTTTAATGTTCATTCCTTTCGTTTTGAACAAATATCTGGACAGCTTTATGTGAGGCTGCCAAGGGAGGATATATGGATATCTTCCACCACCAATGCACATGTAGTAAGATTAAGGATACTTAAGTAAACATGACATGAAGAACACATCATGGCATGAAGGAAGGCCATATATGGACTAATGGATCACTTTCTGATGATGGCATGGTTGAATCGTGGATGAAAGTGATGGATGGTTTGTGCCCTATGTAGAAGTCCCAAACATGAAGACTCCTAGATAATGAAAAGAAGTTTATGGCATTGTGAATAAGAGCTCTTCAAGTAGTTGGTTGTTCCACTATATCCACCTAAGGAGCTGTTGTAGGTACCTAATTAAGAGGTAGCGTAGAAACAATTTTCTTACTTGGAAGAAACTTGGAAATTCCTAAGCATGTGGGTTAGGTACATTCCTTTATTGGAATAGTTATGTCCTCTCTAATTAAGAGGGAGAGACAGACACATCATTCTTGTCTTCACTTGGGAAGATATAATGTAGGATTGGGTAAACATCTGGCATCCGATGCTCTTTGAGGATGTATTAGGGCATCCAAGTTAAGAGTAATCGTTGAGGACCAATATTATTTGAGGATTGGGAATCAAAGATAAGAATAGTCCTAGTGGAGAACACCCTAAGACCCTGGGTGGGGTATGTTCCGAGAGAGATAATGATGAGGGTGGTATATACATCACTGGTCTTGCCATCATTGAGAATGACCAAGTACCATTATGAATACCTCCCTAGTTAAAAGGGAGTGTTGAAAAATGTAACTACATTCGGTCTTCATAAGGACGTGTAATTGTGATTTAATATAATTGATGCAAAGAAGAAAAATAAAATTATTATTGTAATGCTTGTCTCATGGGTTTCATGAGCAAGGAATTTTATTTTTAATATGACTCCCATTGTGAGTCCTTAGGATTGGGCATAAAGTCAAAATGAGTTAATGTCATGTATGAAGGCCCCTTCTTGAGCATGTTACATTTTGTATGAGTCATTAAATAATTATAAATTGCCCTCCAAGACCAAGCAAAGTATCCTCCTACAATTCGGCTTCAAAGGATAATAATATTTTCATAAAAAGACATGTTGGTTCACCACATGTCATGTAGGCTAATTAAGCATGGGAAACGACTATAAATAGGGAAACTTGATCCTATTTTAGAGACAAAATTTCAAAGAAATATTTCATTCAAGTTTTGAGATAAAGGGAAGTGTGAAGGGTTAAGGAGAGAAATCTCATAACCATCGAAGTGAAGGGAAAGAAGAGCGAGGAGATTCAGCTCTATTTTGGGTAATTTCTCCTCACACGTGTCACATAAAAATAGGGTTTCTGAAGTAAGGATATAATAGTTTCTAGAGAAGTCTTTAAGGAAGTTTTTAAGCATCATTCTTGCTAGTCGAAGCCTCAAGGAGGAATATCCAATTCAAGTGAAGAAGGAAGGGTCTCCAAGTTGTCTCAAATCAGGTCACATGAGGGAATTGCAGAAGTAATGCTAGATTGAGAATTGCAGGACTATGGTAGAAGACCGAAAAGTTCAAGTAGTTGAAGTTAACCTTGATTGAAGCCAATTTAACCAAGTATTGATTTGAGAATGGAAGAGCAGCAATGAAAGATATATTGTGACTTGGTATTGGAGTGGAAAATAGGTCAATTGTCTTTGTCTTGGTATTCATCAATTGGAATCTCTATAAGAAGAAGAATTTGTTTAGGTTTTCCTCTCAAAGAGTGAGAGGTTTTGGCCCTGGATGATAGCCTATATTATGTGTCTCTTGTCTCTTTATGTTTTATGCATTGGTATTTGTCTAATGAAGAAAAACACTAATAAACTAAGTAAAATAAGATCCTAAATCTAAAGAATTAAAAAGCACTCACAAGCAGTTACTAATAGAAGAGAAATCACATAATTGCTACGCCCTAGATTTCTCAATTTTTTTTCCTTTGCTTCTACGACCTTTGCCTATTCCTTTATTGATTTTGGCTTGAGTTTGAAAATAATTTTCTAATAATTCATCTCTACCTTTAATTCTTTACTCACGATTCAAAATTGAACCTATTAGTTCTTCATTTGATGAATGGGTCAGATCTTTCAATTTATTTTATGGCTCTCACAAGAATGTCAAATGGTGGTAAGATTATGCCAAATTTCTAAATCACCTTTGGTTTGTGACACTATCTCCATGAGCTCTATGCTAATTTATTGCCTCCATGACATGAGTCATAAATTGATCTCTTGATTCGCCATCTCTCATATGAAAAGTTTCAAACTTCTTCCAGAGAATATGAAGCTTGGCATTCTTGATCTAACATTCTTGACCTTGTCTGTGCCTTAGTATGCCTTTCCCAAAATCTCCCAAGCTTGATGGAGATTGGTTGTTGTAGAAATATTATGAATATTGAGTATTCAACTCCATTTTACAGATTACATAGTACTCTTGAATCCTTTCTTTTGCTCTCTATTGAATCAATTCTTTGCGAATTTGTCATTGCTACTAAATTTTCAGCTTCTGATTCTTCATATTTTGTGACGTCTGCTTCCCAACAATCCAAATTATTCCAAAAAATCTTCATATTTATTGTCCAAATTGGATAGTTGGTTCCATTCAATAAGGGACTCTATTAGTTTTGGTTACCAGTGTAAGCGATGGCTAACTTCTGTAATATCTCCTTAATTTTAAATTTTATTGAAACCTTAACAGAGGTATCAATATTGTACACATATTACTCAAACACCCAATATCAAAACCACTTTTCACCTTATATGATGTTATTTATAGATATTCTAACTATGTGAGTGGATTGAGGATATTGTCAAACATTTCAGGTAAACACTCCACCCATCCTCAAGGACAAATGAAGCTAGTTGATTAGAAAAGAGTGCATATAGTATTATAAAGGTGTGAAGAATTAGATTGTGGAAGCACACATTCTCTTACACAATTCACCTTTTTAAAATAACCAAATCTCAAAAAAATAAAAAATAAAAACTTAAAAAAATACCCAAATCTCCAAAGAAAATATATTTTTCCTTTTTTGTTTTAAACCTTCAATCACCCTTTTAATTCTTTTATTTTCCTTTTCAACCTTTTTTTCCTTTTTTCAAAATATATATATATATTCAGTGATTAAAAAAAACCACTTAAAAATTCTCTCTCTATATATATTTTTAAATTCAGTGACACTTAAAAATTATCTCAAACAAAAAATTCCTTCATGGAATATCTCTATTTTAATGAAGGACCTTGGCATTAAAAAAATGTTCTATTTTTAATATGACCCTTTTAGAAAAAATTACCACATCAACTATCCCATGGTTGCAGTGGAAGGGACTTATCACTTGACGGTGGCAGAAAATGGCTCATCGCTCAAAAGGGTAGGTTTAGACTTACAAACCCATCCTCTACTAAATTTATCTATATGAAAACAAGCTCGGTTATGGTTGCTCGTATGGTAAAGCGAATCATACGAGTGGTGATTCAATGCACCCCAAAAAACCTATGGATGTAGATTCCACTCGATGCAGTGGCTAGGGTTGCGTAACTCTTCCTTTCATTATGGTGGATTCCAAAAAAATCACAACGGTGACTACTCCTCGATAGCATGTGAGTGGCTTCACACTTAATGGCTAAGCTACAACACTTTTCAACCTATAGATAGTGGGTTGAGCTACACCTTTGATACCATGATAGAATGCGCAAGCACAAACACCAATGAAGACAACACAAAAAAACATTGGGGCATAACTTTCCCTTCTCATCATTAAATATTTTTTACAATACATGGAAAAAATTATAAAATTATCTAGCACTATGATATTTTAGGTATATCTAGAATTAAATAACTTTAAAAATATTAGTTATCTAAAAATAGTTTGGATTGACAATTAAGTGTCTCACTGGAGTTAACATGCAATTAATTTTTCAACATGCGACTAATTGCTCACTTTATTTAACACGGGAGATTACTATACTTTAACATAGTACACAATGGATATGCAATTTTTATTTCAAGAGAACACAACACAAACTTTGGTCAAATACCAACAAATCCACACCAAAAAATTAGAACAATAGGTTTAATATTCGAGTGAATGTAAACACGAGATCACTTAAATGACTTATGTACCAATTTTCCAGCCAATGCATCAATTTAATAATTGTAGGAAATAAAATACCTTAGTTTGTAGATGTGTTTTGACACAATTTTGTAGGAAAATGCCTTTATGGATTAGCGCAAGGAATACTTGGAAAATGGGCATTGTAGGAAAATTTACATCAAGATACATCAGATCTGCATTACATCTGAGCATTACAGGCTTCAAAATATACTTGGACAAAGGCCTACAAAACACTAAGCCTGAAAGAGAGCCAAGGCAACCGGTGCCTATGGTTATTGCTGACACAAAAATGTCAAAAAGAGCAAAGAAGAACATCATGGAGGGGGATTGGGAAGAAATACAGGTGGTGCAGAGAAGAGGCCTACATAGTTGTGGACGTGATAATCAATGTGTTCCACCTGAATTTCCAGTGCTTGGAGGTCGTCATGGGAGCGTTGAAGCTGGCGTCGAAGACTCTCCACAACATCCAAAGTTTCATTTTGTAGATGTTGAATTTCATTAATGTAGGTAGTCAGTTCATTTCTCTCCTCATACCTCTGCTCCCACATGTTGTCCAAGTTGAGTTGTAGATGTTGTAGCTGAGTTGCAATCATTTCCAGGGTGATCGGGGCTTCCACTTGGCCTGAAGAGCAAGTTGGAGAGACCGCCATCACAACCAAAAAATCCTGACTCTCCATAGACTCTGAGTCAGAGCTTGGCTCGCCATCCGACCATCTATCCTCCATGCCGCACCCAAGACCACCTCTTTATGCTCTTCCTCTTTGTCTCTGCATATATCTTGTCTCCACACCCCACTCTAAGTCGAGGATGAAAGTTGCCTCACCAACACAGGAAACCACAACCCAATTAGCACTGCAAATATGATAACCAACACCACGTACCCATCCCCCAGCATCCTTCAGCTCGTGAGAACGGGAGGTTTACCTGGGCACCAATTTCATGCACCCTCTTTCAACGGACAGAACCCAATAAGAAGGTGTGCACTAGGAAGACGAGCCCCCCGAGCGCCACCCGAGCCTGAACCAACACTGCTCACCCGTCTCATCCCTGAGCTCTTGGACCCACACCACCACAAAGGACCAACTGTTTTCACAGATACATGCCCAATTGGGCTTTCTTCCCACCACCATACGGGTAGGTTCCACACCAATCTTGGCTCTTATCACAGTGATTGCATTCATACCGGAATCACACGGTCGAACGCTAAACCAAAATCACGTACACACCTTCCCACCATTCCAATTATCACCCTGCGCAGGAGGCTCAAGCCATGGCTTTAGTTCAGACACCGAGACACAAGGTGTTCTCGCCCACCTCACACTCACCGTCATCCAGACACTACAGATTGTCCAAATAGATCCCATCAACCTGAATGATAACTGGATACCAGCGTGATGGCGCAGGAACCAAGGCACCATAACCCCGAGCATGTGAGGAGATCTTAATGCTTGCTTGTGGCGCATGGAAGCCAACCTACCTCTTCCACACTTATCGCCTCCAACTACCCACTTGATATGACACCCCCATCGGGGAAGATTTAGTGCATTGTTACTAAATAAGAAGAAGTTTGTAGATAAATTTTTCTCAACTACAATATTAACTCATTGTGGGAAAAACTCATGCCTTCTTCTTCATCATGAAGCACACTAGTTTTTTGAGTTCTCATCATTGCTACTACCCTTTTTTGATTTCCTTCTCTTTTCTCGCTCTTTTTATTTACCATATCCTTCATTTTTAATGGGTTGTCTTGGAAGGCTAACCATCACAATGTTTCATTTCAACCTCTAAGTAACTTTTGGACATTTTCTCAACTTTTCCAAAATAAAAACAAACAAATTTTTAACAAAGTTTATAAAGATATTTTGGTCAGGATCTAATTTGGAGCACATCTCCCTATCTACAATATTTTGGTCTCCCTCATTTGCTTCTCCATATCCACCATTCCATCACTGACAAATGTTGCTTGTTTCTCGCTTGCCTAGCCCTATTTTTCTACTAGAGAAGTTATTCTCTTTCTCCCTTTATTTGCTTTAATGAAGTATTCCTTGTCACCCTTGACCAAGAGATATTTGTTTTCTCCCTTATAGAAAGTAACATCCTTATCATATAGGTATGGGATACCAAACACCACTTCGTAGGAGTAATTTCATAATAAATTCCTTTGCAACCATGTTAGGGAACTTTACTACACTAGATCATGAGTTTCTAGACAAAGTTCATCAACTAATATTTCACAAATTATATTACATAGAGAACCACTATCAAATATAGAATTTACCTTTCATTTCTTTACTTAAATTTCCATTTGGAATAAATCCATATTAATCTCCACCCATCTTTGTCTACCATAATGAGGTGCAAACTATGGCTTCATCTAGATCAAAGGTCCTTTCTCCATTTCTTATTTTGTCTTAGTAGCTACATTTGATTTCATTTTGGGATTTAGCCATTTTGGACATAATTCCAAACACAATTTGCAACACTTCTCTTCAATGTGCCCATCCACATCACAATGTTTGGAATGCATATTAGGATCCATCCTTTTTTTGGCTAGAAGAACCATCTTCATGTCTCTTCTCATGATAGTTTATTCTTGGTACTGAAGTCATTGCCCCTTTTTGGAGTCTAACTCAATATAGAGATCCTTTTTACTCAACTAGTGTATGTTTTTCCAGACTAAGAAACTGAAATTTCTTTAAAATATGGTTGAAAATTCCTCCAAAGTACTTCTCCCCAACCTCAACTCTTCCTAAGAGATACCCAACTTATGGCTTGCCTCCTAAGTTAATATTTTATTATTGCACCCATCATCCTTATTCTTGATGAGATACTACAATTTCATGAGTTGCTCCTTTTTGTAGCCTATGAAATAAATGAAATAAATTTTGTCACTTTTAAGAAGCCTTGGAGATAAATTATAATTTTGAAAGAATAGGTTTATAATATAAGTCTTGTCAGTGTATTTTCAATTGGTTTTATTTTGGGTAGTTAGGTAAAATGATTGTTATCCTCCTCACCCAAATTCAATGCATGCAAGTGACATTATAATGACTTTGAGCCTTGTAAAAAATCTTACCTTCGCTTGTGGGCTAGAAGGTGGGGTGCATTCTTATATGGAAAAAGGTCCTACACCTACATTGTTAAGTTTTTTATCCATTATTTTTTGAAGTATGAGATAAAATTACATTTAGTTGGTAAACTATTAAACTTAGGTCAAATGTTATGAAGTAACAATTTAAATACATAATATATTTGATTGGATCAAGATTGAATCCTTTTCAACATATTTGGGGAATTCCTTTTCATGGAATATCCTTATTTAACAATGGGAAAGTTTTATTGCAACTTAGTTATCAATGAGGCTTTGAGAGTCTTACTCTACCAACTAGGGTAACCACACGATTCTTGAATCTGTACTAACTTTACTAAGGTGGTCAAGACAAGATGGTGCCTTACAATTGATTTTGCTTGAGGGGGAAAAACCCTCCACAATTGTGAATGACATTCTTAGTAACTTCATGGTATAACCTAGTGTTTCTCACCTAAGAGGATTCAAATTAAACACTTTATAGCATGAAACTAGCCAAATGTCCATCAACATTGGCAACAACTAGTTGACCTAACCCATTGGGTGGAAATGTTTGAAAACATCTCATTCAATCCTTAAGTACTTATCAAGAGTGATATTGTTGGTATATTATCATCCCAAATCAACCCATGAGGGGCATACATGTTACAAGCAATATTTTAAACTTGGTCAAGAAGGGTAACAACTTCTTCTCTTAACTACCCAAGCTAGACCCAAATGAATTTTTATTTTTAAAACCTTATGTTGTAACTGAAGGGATGCTTCCCCACATTCATGTATATCATCCCTAGTAAGCTTGTTATTGTAAATTAACATTCATAATAGAGGAAGATTTTAATCAAGCACCAATTGACATAGAACTAGCCAAATGCCTAACAACACTGGTAACAACTAATTGAGCTAATCCATGAGGCTTTTAAAATTGGAAGACATGGGGATCCACTTATGTTTGCATGGATCATGAGATCATTTAATACAATTCTTGTAAATATAACCACACATTTAACCACTACCTCAAAGTGACCCCATGGCTCCACGAAAATCCCTCATGGAATCTTTCCCACTAACAAAAAAAACTCTTCATTTTTCATTGATAAATCTAACCTTTTAGGGTAAATGTTTCAAAAACATATTATTCCACCCTTAAATATTTAAGTGACAATAAAATAGTCAATACCTTCCCAAACCTATTAAACTAATATATATATATATATATATATATTAGTTTAATAGGTTTGGGAAGGTATTGACTATTTTAGCCCACAAGAAGTATAATAGATGATGAAGGGGTGTAAGTCACTCCGTGATGTGAAGGTCACCGGTTCAAAACTTAGTGGAAAAAAATCCAGCCATGTTAAGAGCTAGTGTCACCATAATGTGGTCCAGACCAGATGCGATCCCCAAGTAATTTTGATAGCTTAAATACCCTTAAATCGTGATTTATCAAGCCATAAATCAAACCTAAAATAAATCTCTAAAAAACTTAATAAAAAAAAAATCTAAATAATAATAATAGTAATAATATATTATTTTCTTAACCACCTAAATCAAACCCACTCTACATTAAAATAATATATACATGTACTTTAACAATAAAATAAATTCATACATACATATACTATAACACTATAACGATAATCCACTCCACCCATTTCATTATCTTTGAAACTAATATAATATCTATATATATATATATATATATATATATATATATATATATATATATATATATATATATATATATATAAATAATGTTTCGACTATGTTATCTTCTAATTTGCTATATATATATATATATATATATTATTAACTATCAACACTCTTTTTAGCAAATTAGAAGATAACATAGTCTAAACATATACCATAAATGGAAAAGCAAAACCTTACAAAAATCCACGCCTTCACCGACACTGTCTAAAGTTGAAACTTCTTGGAATAAAAAACTGGAAGGGTAACCACCTAAGTCAAACCCACTGCACAGGAAAATAATATACTTTAACAATAAATTAATATAAACATATACTATAACGAAAATCCACTCCATTCCACCCATTTCATTATCTTTGAACCTAATTTAATATAATATATATATCATTTATTATTATTTTTTTAGTAAATTAGAAAATGACACAGTCTAAACATATATCTCTCCAAGTTGTCTATCCAAAACAAAAAACTTAGAAAATTCCACGCTTTTGCACACTGTTCAAAGTTGAAACTTCTTAGATTAAAAAACTCGAAGGGAATGATAAAGAATTGAAAAGTAAACACCTAAGTCAAACTCACTCCATAGTAAAATACCTCTCTTGTGATGCTTCATAAATACAACGTACAGTGAAAAAACAAAAAACTTAGAAAATTCCACGCTTTTGCACACTGTTCAAAGTTGAAACTTCTTAGATTAAAAAACTCGAAGGGAAGGATAAAGAATTGAAAAGTAAACACCTAAGTCAAACTCACTTCATAGTAAAATAATGAGAATTGAAAAGTAAACGCTTAAGTCAAAGTCACTCTATAGTAAAATAACGAGTAGTTTTTAGTGCGATTTTTTGAAGACTTTTACGGTGACTTTTTACTGTGTAATTTCTCTAAATTACGGCAGGAATTTATTGAAAAAAGAAGTTTGATTGCTAACTTTGCACAATCAAAGTGCCCTAGAGGTTTTTGGGTGCTGAATCCATATATAGAGTCAAAAAACCAGTTTGAATAACAAAAACAAAGATTTTACCTCAAACATTTTCATCGGACCTGAAACTTCAAAAAGTCACACTAAAAACAACTCCTTAAAATAATATACTTTAACCATTAAATATAATGTGCATATATTGTAACGATAATCCACTCCACTCCACCCATTTCATTATCTTTGAACCTAATTTATATCATTTACTATTAACTATCCATCAAATTAGAAAATAAGATAGTCTATATATATATATATGTTTGGTGTATAAATATTAAAAAAAAAGTTATTTTAACGCTCATGAGGTTAAAGATAATCTATGGGACAAATTGTTTTTCAATCTCTCTTTTGTATTCGACCCTTTTTCTCTGAAGTTTAGCAATAAAGGCTTTGAGTGTCTCGACAAACCCCTTGTTGAATAGATTATCCCAAGAGCTAGCTGTCAAAATATCTGCACAACTTTCCTTGTTGTCTTTGAAGGCCTCCCGTTCTAAACTGAAATGCTTTTTTGTTTCCACTTTTCTAGAAGAGAAAAAAATACATACTCTTTCCCCCCACACTTCTTTTGGCCTTTTCTAGTGCCATGTTTCACAACGGAGTTGATGAGAATTAGTCCTTAATTGAGCAATAAGAATTTTGACTCTCTAAGAAATATTGGCCCTTATGTATACTTTTTGTTAATGATTATGAGTGAGATTTAACTCTTCAATATAATACTTTTTCTTTCTCCCTAACTTCTTCTCCCAACTACATTTGTGGAACTTATCCATAACAAAAGCTTTGATCTCTTTATTGTTTGTGGGACACATGCTCAAGACAATGCCCTATTTGCTAAACTATTTGTTATTTTTCTGCATTCAAGTCTTCTTTCTTTTGCACAATATGTCAATAAACACAACCTTAGGCCATCTGCCCTCTTCCGTTTGCTCATTTTTTTTTTAAATACCTTATGACCCGCACCATAGCAATTGCTTCAATATGAACAACCCCTGTTTCACTTAACAAGATAGCATAAGGAACTTCACTTTTAATTTTGAATTTGTTCGTAATCAAACGCTTCTGATTTTTCTCAATTTGTTTCCACTGCATGTCAGATGTATTGTTGGCCCACAGTTGACAACTGTAGAGAATCACTAGAATCACTAAAATCCCAAAAAGAGTTGGTTTTACAGTCCCATAACTCTGTCTCTCTACACCTATTTTGAAAAGCATAAATGATTTCCAACCCCCCAAAGTTCTTTTCTTTATACATCCATCCCAGCTTAGATTTATGTTGAAGTCAATTCTGAGGTATTTGTAATCCACAACTTCTTCCAGAATGTTGCCTTCAAAGTAGAACTTATGTTGGTTATGTTTTCTTTTTTTAGAGAAAACCACTACTTTCCTTTTGCTAATATGGACTTGCATCCCTACACTTCTACAAAAATGCTCAAGGGAAAGTAAGTGCTCTTGCAAACCAAGAGTAGACTTAACAATCATAATAAGGTCATCTACATACAAAAGAAGCCTTATAACAAACTTGCCCAAATGGATACCGTCACCCCCTTGCGAATTTAGCCACTCTTCAAGCTTGTCGATATATAAACCAAAGACGATATGAGACAATGGGAAACCTTGTTTGACCTTGATATTGTTTCTAAAACTTTCAGAAATACCCGCTGAAGTTCTAATTTTGACTTTCACCTCTTCATACATCCTATGCACAACTGCTCTCAAATGCCTCGGAACCCCAAGTTCCTCCATTTTGTGCCAGATCTTATCCCTAGGAACCGTGTCAAAGAATTTTATGAAATCAACAAAGCAAAAAAATATTTATTCCTTTTTCTCCCAAAATTTTTCAATGATGTGCCTTAAGTTATACCATGATCAACTGTGGAATGCGTAGGTCTAAAACCTGCTTTTTCTTTAGCACATTTATCTCTTTCTTCTGCCCACTTATTGATTTTATTTTCTAACATGCTTCCAAATAACTTTGCAAACAAAGGGTTTATCATTATGGTCCTATAATTGGAGGTATTATTTACGTCACCACTCTTGAAAATAAAAGATTATTAAGTTACATTTAAAAAACAAAAATCTTAGAAAAATTCAGACATTGTCCAAAGTTGAAAATTCTAAAAATAAATAACTTGAACGGAGTTACCTAATTTTGTTTTTGTGTGTGTATTAATTTGTCTTTGACCAATTTTTTTTACAACACATCCATAGTTTAACATTGAGAATTCATTTTTTGTTATTTTTTATCATTACTTAAATTTATTTATTTGTAAAGTTATTGGTTGAGGTCTTATTATTTGTGTTGTTTAGTAACTTGTTTTTTTCTATTAATTACTATTTTTTTCGTTTTTAGTTTTATTTCATTTTTTTTATTTCGATTTTTTGATTATTTCCATTTTCATGAATTTAATTTTGTCTCCATGAAAAAATAATTTAAAAAAAAACATTTTCCAATAATTTTTTTAATGTTTAGTTTTAATACCTTTTAATTTGACTTATGATATTTTTTTTTGTCTTTTTCTATGGTTTTTTTCTTCTTCTCTATTTTCAATTCCAATTTCATTAATCATAGTTTTTTTTTTCTTGTTAATTTTTAATTTGAATTATTTTTTTCCCTTCACATTTCTATAATTTTCTTTGGTGATACAATAAACTTTCCATTTCAATAAATATAATTCAATTAATAAAAAATAATTAGTTTTTATAATCTTGCCAACATTTATTTCCTAATTTTATTAAGAAATTTTTATTGATATATAGTTACTAATTTTTAGAATTTTGTGAGCATTTCTTTCCTAATTGTTGAATTTTTTTCATAAAAAAATAGATTTTATAATTCATGACTCAAGGTATATCAAGAATTCAAGAAATTGATCTTATTACAAGAAATTGAATTGAATTCAAGAAACTGATGTTCTTTATTTCAAGAATTCAATTTTTTTTCCTCCTTTTGCGTGCCTCTTATTAATTTATTGAGGTGGACACTTGATTAGTGGCAAATTCAATTCAATACACTGGAGCTCTTCATTTCATATTAGGGGATTCAAATTCTATGATGTAGAGGTTGGGGTATGGGGTCCAAACTAATTTTACCAGTGCGCAAGCAACGAGAGTATTAGTAGGATCACATTTTGAAATTCTAGATTTCGCTTCAAGTGGCTGCAGAGCAAGAGATTGCTTGACATTTTATGGGAGATTAGTCTTCAATTTCTCATCTGTTTCAATTGGTTTGTTAAAGTTGTTTTTCCTTCTTTCCTTGAAGCAAACAAA
Organism: Pinus albicaulis; assembly: GCA_034641835.2. NCBI lineage: Eukaryota > Viridiplantae > Streptophyta > Pinopsida > Pinales > Pinaceae > Pinus > Pinus albicaulis. Next base: position 1,637,351,872 of record CM076582.1, read on the forward strand.
GAAGATTGGTCTCACTTACCATGCAAAAAGTTAATGTGTAAATTTTTTTAAAGTTGATTAATGTACAATAACTTTAATGTTGGTTATATTCAAAGTGAATGTGTCAAACTCAGCCAATTTAATACTAAATCACAAATCATAGACAAAGTATAATATTTGGAAAATAAAGGGCTAATGATATATTTGAAGTGTTAATGATATATTTTATTTATTTTTTGTAATGATTTTTTTAATTTTGTTGGAAACTAAGAGTTTTGATGTCTATCTATAGTTACTAGTGACTTAAATTATTTAAGTGTGCTAGTTATACTTTAGTTTTTAAATTAATAGTAAAAGAATTATTATTGCTTATTATTCATAAATATGAATTAACTTGTCTTTACAATTTACTTTAAAATTTAATTTAATACTAAATCACAAATTATATATCATCCCAAATTTATTTTTCTCTACAAAAGAAAGTATTCTTGTTTAAAACATGATGTCATTTGAGAGATAACAATAAAAGTTTTGTTCCATATTCCCCTACTTTTAGTGCCACAAACACAATTGCATTAAGCTCTATGTCAATCATGTACAATTCCCAATGAACTTTATAGGAGGAAAATGGTTGTGCAAAACAAGTTTCTTGGAATTAACATCTCATTCAATTGAAACTAAGTTTTTCCATATCAATTTGAATGAAACATTGTCTAAGAAATAAAGTTATAAGGCTTCACTACAACAAATGAGTTACGGTGCTCACCAAAACGCACAATTTTAGCACAACATTTTTACTTTCATTTCTATTTTTTTATGATGGCTTTAATAGAGTAGCTCACATCTTGTTGGCACTTCTCCAATTAACTATAGTTAAACTATTAATAATATATTAATAACTATTTTAATTTGTGCTAGTAAAATGTGTCAATGTATCTAAAATTATGTATATATCATATATCATTTTAAAGCAATTATATATATATATATATTATCAAAACGGTTCTATCTATACTCTATATAGCATTAAAAAATACAATTTAAACACTAAAAAATTACACATTGTATTTTGCACTCTAAAGAAGTTTGCAAGTGAAGAAATTTGATCCCTCTTGGCTAATGTTAAATCCGTACTTAAGATGGATCTATGTTGGTCTAAATATAAATAATGTACTTAGATTTAAAAATAACATTATTTTCCCATATAAGCTTTATACATGAGCTAAAAAACGTTGTCTAATTCCTAATTTCCTTCAAGGGAGTAACCAAAATATATAGTATATGTTGTTAACTCTATATACAGAGTAAACTAACTCCAAATCTAACAGTCTGCATAGAGATTCACATCGCTCTCCTATAAAGTAATGAGCCCCCCCACACACATAATATTGTCTTGAATCGGGTACATATCAGTGGAAGGAAGCAATGGGTAGAACCGAAGTAAAATTAACGAATATATATATATATATATATAGAAATCTTTAATGGAGTACACAATGGCACAAGGAAGATAAGCATGGATTCGAAGGAAAAACAATAGTGTGGTGACCATAATCATGGCCTTCTGGAGGTTGGCCATGGAGCTAGAGTTGTATCTTTCGAGCTGGTAGGAAGAAGTGAACCCTAATCCGTGAGTAGATGAAAACATAGAACCCTACCTAAGCCCTTATAAACCCTAATCATAGTTAATTGTAGAGAATATAGGGTGGGTTGGAGGAGAAAATGAGGGAGGGGAATGGAAATAGAAATGTAGTTCTTTTTTCAAATTTATTTTAAAAATGAGGTAGTAAGTGTGACACACATACACACACATAACTTGGAACAAAATCACAGGAAATCACAGAGTACTTCCCCACAACTAATGGATGGTAAACTAGGTAAACCATTCCCTAGTCCCCTCATTGACGGGCCTCCCCCAAAGAAATGGAAGAGATTCTATACAAGCACAAATAAACTCCACAATGAAAGAGAATAATGAAAGAGCAACATATTAATGATAAAATACTTATTTATACATGTGCAATCTAGGTATGAGACAACTGTGTCTCGGTAACTTATTAACTGTAAAAACAGAATATGAAACTAATTACATATTGTACAATAAAAATCCCAAAGGATTAGTTAACATTCCCCCCTTAATCCAAAGGGACATCTGATATGCTGAGTAACATTCTGAACTTTTCAAAGTTTTCACATTCCAGTGCCTTTGTAAATATGTTTGCGATCTGCTTAGAAGTAGGAAATGTGTCGGATGAATAGCTTTGGCCTCTACATAGTGTCAAATAAAGTGATATTTGGTGTTAATATGTTTGCTTCAATCATGAAACTTGGGATTCTTGGCCAACTGAATTGTAGAAGAGTTGTCAATGAGTAGTGGAGTTGAAGCCTTTTGTTTCTCCTACAAGTCTTCGAGTATTTTGTGAAGCCAAATGTTCTTTTTTGTAGCTTGATCTACTGCAACATATTCAGCTTCGATGGTAGAATCAACAAGAATATATTGCGTGCGTGGTCTCCAACTGATGGTTGTTGATCCAAGACTCATCAAATAACTAGAAGTAGAGACTCCATTCTCCTTATCTCCATCAAAATCAGAATCTGAATAGATGGTGAGATGGAAATTTTCAACTTTCGAATATTTGATGACATATGTTCGAGTGCCTTTAAAATACTTGAGCACTCGCTTCGCTGCATTGCAGTGACATTCACATGGCTGATGCATGAATCTGGAAAGTATCCCTACAACAAAATCTATGTTAGGTCGAGTAGTAGTAAGAAAATTCAAACTTCCAACAAGTTTCCTATACTTTGTTGGATCCTCAAATGTACTTCTTTCAGTGGAAGTAATTTTCAAATTATGCTTCATAGGAGTAGAAATAAAGTTACAATATTGCATCCCAAATTTGTCCAATAAATTTCTAATATAATTCTTCTGAGAAATAAAAATATATTTGGATTTCTGATCAAATTCAATCCCTAAATAATAATGCAATAAACCCAATCTGTTATGTCAAAAAATTTCATTATAAACTCTCTTTCAACGGATACTATATAATCCATCATTATTTCATCCAATCATCAAATCATCTACATATACAACAAAATATACAACCAAATTTCCATCTTTCTTAACAAAAATAGTTGCATCATTCAGATTAAACAAATTATGATTCAACTTGAGAAGGTGTTCAATTGTTTTTTCATACCATGTACAGGATGTCTGTTTCAGTCCATACAATGCCTTTACCAACTTACATACATTTTTATCTTTACCTTTAATAGCAAAAACTTCAGGCTGAAATATATAAACATCCTCCTTCAAATCACCATTCAAAAACATTGTTTTAATTTCCATATGGTGTATCTTCGAGCTATTCTGAGCTACAAGAGAAAACAAAGTTCTAATTGTGCCCCATTTTGTTGTAGGAGAAAATGTCTCTGTGTTGTCAACACATTCCTTCTGAGCATAGCCTTTTGATACAAGCCTTGCCTTCTATTTATCAAGTGAACCATCTGATTTGTATACACCCATTTTCAACCAATAGGTTTGACACCTGCAGGAGGATTCAATAACCTCCAATTTTCATTATTAATAAGTGCATCATATTCCTTTTTCATTGCATCCTTCCATTCATCACAATTAGTAGCTTCTTAAAAACAACTAGGTTCAATAATTGTAGAATGATTGAATCCACAATGATGAGAAATGTTACCTGAACTCGAAGTAACATAATCTTTAGAAGAACTTTTTGTTTCAAAATCATCATAATTGCTTGGAATCTCCGAACGTGTGGATCTTCATAAATATTGTTGAAGTGGTTGTGATGGTTTCTCATCTTGAAAAATAGGCTTAAGAACGGGCTCTTCAATAGCAATTTCTAGTCTTGCAGAAACATTACTATCATCCAAATTTTCTTCAACAATAACATTCTCATGAGTCAAAGATGGAAGAACCACTGAATGATCTGGAATGGGAACCCCCCCCTTTAGTGTGTGGAACATCATTATCAAATTCAAAATAGAACTTCTTAGATGCAAATTTATCCAACTGAGCAAGTTTCCTATCAACATTGGAATTATTTTTATCTGATTCAAGGAAAATAACATATTTGGAAAGAATGAACTTCTTATTCTCCTCATCATACAACTTGTAAGCTTTTGAAGTAGCAGAATATCATAAGAAAATACATTTGTGACTCCTAGCACCCAACTTGTTGTGATGATGTTTAGGAATTAATGCATAGCATAGAGAACCAAAGACTCTAAAAAATTGAACAACATGAATACAATTATACCACATTTCATCAGGATATATATTATTGATGACAAAGGACTGACAATGATTGTGAATATAAGCTACAAAAATCACTGCTTCTCCCCAAAATACCAACTTAACATTCTTAAAGAACATCATAGATCTAACCATATTAAGCAAAGTTCTATTCATACGTTATGAAACACTATTATGTTGTGGATTATAAGGTATGGTAGTCTGATTTTTTATTCCATTGTCCTTTAAATATTTTTCAAAATCATGAGAAGTATACTCGCCACTGTTATCAGTTCTGAGAATGCCTATATTATGTTGAGTTTCATTTTTAATCATCAAACGAAAAGCTTTAAAAACTTAAAACACTTTTGACTTATTCTTCAACAAATACACCTAACACATTCTCTAGTAATCATCAATAAATGCCATCACATATTTATTTCCATTAATAGTTGCAACATGCATAGGTCCACATAAATCTGAATATATAAGGCCTAATTTTCGTGAAGCTCTAAAAAAATATCTGTGAAAATTTTGTTTACAATGATTTCCAAAAATACAAGCATCATAAGGTGTAATCTTTCTTGAAACTATTGGAAGACCTTTAATACCTTGTTTTTCATAAATCTGATGTTGCCATAATTGATGTGAGAAAATAAAGCATGCCACAACAAGCTGGGAGACAAGATATCACTTTGTTGTGCCAAAAAAGTAAAACTTTCACAAGAATTAGTAGGTGAAGTACCATTTAACTTTAAAATCATACCTTCTTCCACACTAGTCATAATAAATGCATGATTACATGCTTTTCTTATCTCGGTGATGACATCAAATATATGAATAGAATTCCCTTGTTGCCGAATATGGATAAGAGACGTCAAATTTTGCTGAAAATGTGGAATATAAAATACATCTTGTAGAACATAATCTGCAAGATTCAGTATCTTCAAATGAATAGACCCAATGCCAGATGGTTTAATTTGAGAATTGTCAGCAAATTAAATAACACCATAAATATCATCACTGAAAGTTTCAAAAAAATCTCGCCTAAATGTCATATGGCAAGTGGCTCCTGAATCTAAATAAAAAATATCTCGCCATGAAGAAAATGTAGTTTTGAAAACATCATTAATACTAAAATTAAAATGAGCAACAGTGTAATGTACAAACTCTGATTATTTCCCTGTATTTGGTGGTGGTTGATCTTTCAATTGTTCTCTCCTTTCACTGACTTTATCCCAAGGGATTTTATAGTTAGTAGTAGTATGACCAATTTTACCACATCTAGAACATTTTATAGGTGGTCTATCATTAAAATTATTTTGTTGTCTATCATTTTGTTGTCCCTCTCCCTAATTGTCCTCCCCCCTGTTTCCTCTATAATTTCTCCTGCCATGACCTCTACTACTTTTATCACCTCTAGAAGTTTCAACATGAAACTTTTGATCCTTTTGTGCAAGGCACAAAGTTTCTACATTAGAGTTAGGTGGGGCCTATTTATTCCCAAAGGCCTTTTCTCTCTCATTTATTTTGTTTAAAATTTTATCAAATGTAATGTCTTTTAATTGCCCACCAGCTTGGAGAGATTCCAAATAATGTGAATAAACAAGGTGAAGGAATTTTATAAAAGTTGTAAGTTGTAAATATAATTTAATTCCAGTGGCTTCAATATCATGAAAAATGGCTTTTATTTCAGAGGCTTTCTTCAAAGGATCATTATCCTTCATCTCCAAATTAAACAACTTTAACAATAACTGATTAATTTCGAGTTTTGAGTGAGAATCATACAATTCTTTAAACTTATTTAATGCTTCGAATGTAGTACCACAAGAAATGATATATTGGCTTACCTCTTCTGTCACCGATGCAGTTATTAATGCATATGCCTTGTCATCTTTTGTCTCCAAACTTTCACGCTGCTTCTCATTATCAGGCAGCTTTGGTGCGAGTTCTTTTTTGTCACTATCCTTATTTCCTTGAAAAACTTCCTACAAATCATTAAAAACAAGGGCACTTTTAAGATTTATAAACCACTCTGGATAATTTTCCTTTCCATTAAGAACAACTCCAACTATGGAAATTATTGAATTCATAATTTTTATGCAACCAAATATTCTTCAAATCCTTTCAAATTCAAAATATATGCAAAACCTCTGAAAATATATAAATTCCTTTCTCCTCTTGTTCAAAAAAAAGTTTGCTTTTTGGTTTAATGGTAAGTTTCAAAAATAGCCTAAAAAAGAGCTAGGTTCAAATCTTATTAGCTTCCAAATATTTGATTTTACCAATGGCCTCTTAAAGAAATACGTATTTCAAATCACCAGAAAATTGACTCCCAAATAAAGCCTCCCAAAATTAAAACAACAAGTGGCCCTTGGATGCATGGAACTGATACTTTTATTAAACAGTCCAACGAAAAACCTGTGATCAACAATAACTAACAACAATATGAAAAAAATTTACATTTAACTCTAGACCACTTAAACATTTAAGTCCCTGATGGGGTGTCTTGTTGGAAATTGGACGTCGGTTTCCTGGTTCTTCGACTAAGGAATATTTCCTCAGTTAATCATTCACATGCACACAACTTGTTTGGCCAAGCTAGAGGCAAGCCTTGGAGGCAATGCCCTTGCCTCCACCTGGAGTAATTTATTCCATGCATGGAATTTTTTTGTTCATCGTAAGGTCTTCGTATGGTGGAATAGGTGGTACAATAAATTCATAAGGGTGAGGAAGAAGCATGCTAGTTTTTAGGATAATCATGAGATGATCTAGTTTTTTGGAGCGAGTAAGGTTGTGAGTATAATCGTGGGGATGGATATGACAATGAATTGGTATGATGGGAGATTAGGTCTCATTTATGACCTCACCTCTCGATATTTCCTTGGGATGTTTCATTTTTGGGAAGGTTTCAACACTTGGTGGTTGTTAGGATCTTGCTTTCATCTTGGGCTATTCACTGGTCTACTTAGAGTGTCCGATTATATATTAGTTATGTTCATGAAAAATGGTGGCGGATGTTTCAAGTGGATGCAGGGCGGCAAACACTTCAGTTGGATGTAAGGCCGAGAATTTACTTCTTCTTGCACTTAGGGTACACCTTGTTGCAAAATCCTCTAAGTTTTATTTTCCAAGTTGTTACTATGGATTTTCAGATATGTTTTTTAATCTTGGATGTTGTTCTGCCACTCTAATCTTGAGGTCAATCTACTTTCTCTCCCTGGTTATTGTTAGAGCTATATATTGTTCTGTGTGAGGTTACATGGTGTAGTTTCTCATTGAATTTAGTACTATCTTGGTTGCAATCATGTTGTCTGGACGAATTAACATTAATTCATAGGAAAATTCTCCATGGTATTTTATTCAAGTGTTTACTGGTTAAGGATTACGTATCTCAGACTCAGGGAAAATGTTTTTTGTGTGCTTTCTCCATAATAGTTCCTCAGGGGGATCGTTTGAGCTTATCATCATCTTACCTGCAACAGATATCCAATCCCTCGAGCCGTAGGGTATTTCGTTTAATTTCCTGGTGTTGGTGTAGGGCTTCTGGTATAACAGGTATTTTTCAATTTGGTTCTGACCTTGGCCTCGGTCAGTTTTCTTAGACGATTCAGGTGGTTAATTATGGGTATTCAAGTCTTGAACGATATCAAATTATACTGGGTCAATGTCTCTCTCTCTCTCTGTATATACAACGATGAAATTTACTTTAGTTTTCTTGCTAATCAACATGGCTCTTGCAACAAGTCTTGTTTAATCCTTTTCGCTCCTACTGGGTTATTCCATCCCCTTTTAAGCCCAATTCACTCTATTGGCTCAAAATTGTTAAGGTTAATCATTTTTATAATTCTTTGATAGTTATGGCCCCCCATCAACGATTAGCGAGATGAAGAGGTGAATCACACATGGAGTCCTCTACTAGGCGCCACAGACTCTTCGATTGGGAGTCAGTTTCAAATATATTTGATGTAGTTCCCTTTGAAGTCAAGAAGGAGATAAGAACTTTGGAAGCCAAAGGGTTTGGAGATCACATGTATTATTCTGATTCTCAGGTTAGTACTAGCAACATCAAATGGGTTTCCGATCTTGGAAACCTCCAGAAGAGGAGGTTATACTTCATGAATTCCATATACACACATACGAAGATGGAGATTTTCTTGAACATGGTTATCTAAGTGTTGTGAAACCAACTCCAAAAATAGAAGAAAAGAGATATCAATGCCTTAGAGATAAGCCACTTCGAGGGGGCAACCTCCAATACATTACATGAATGAAAAATTCTTGGATAATACAAATTACAAAACCTCCTTTCTATATATAGGAGTCCATGGGGGCACAATGTAATCTTAGTGGGCCACAATGTAATCCTAGCCGACCTAACAATAATAATTTAAGGGCACAATAATAACAATATGGGGGTTGCGGGGGTACAATAATAACAATAAGGGGGTTACACTAACAACAGTAAGAGACTATACTAGTAATATAGGGACCTAACATGCCCCTCTCCTACAAAAAAGTGTTGTCCTCAATGCTTGAGTAGCTCCATGTACTTTTGTATAAAATTCTCATCCTCCCATGTAGAATCTTCAGTGGGTAAGTTCTTCCATGTGATGAGATACTCTGAAATTGATCGATTCCATAGCTGTCGAGTTCTTGTTTCCGTGATCGCTTCAGGTTCCAATATGATTTTTCCTTCCTCATCAAGTTCTGGAAATATTGTTTGAACTAGAATTTTTTCACCTATAACCTTCTTTAAGCATGAAACATGGAAAATTGGATGCACTCTTGAAGAAGCAAGAAGCTCCAATTTGTATGCCATAGCACCAATATTTTGCAACACCTTGTAAGGACCATAGTACTTTGGCGATAATTTGTTATCCTTCTTATCTTGCTTGAGGGACATTTTTTTGTATGGTTGTAGCCGTAAAAATACCCAGTCTCCTACATCAAAAATTCTCTCGCTGCGATGTTGATCTGCTTGTCATTTCATTCAATTTTGTGCCAAATTCAGGTTATCCTTTAAGAGTTGGAGAACTTCTTGTTGATGCTCGATGTGATCTTCCACTGCTTGAACCTTCGAATTTTCTCTTAAAGATGATGTGATGGATGATGGATGATATCCATAAAGTGCCATAAATGGGGTCATTTTTGCTGCAGTATGGAAGGAAGTGTTATACCACCATTCAGCGAGAGGTAACCACTTGGCCCATTGTGTTTGTTTATCAGATACAAAACAACGAAGATATCCTTCCAAACATTGATTTACTATCTCAGTTTGACCATCGGATTGAGGATGATAAGTTGAGCTATGAGCTAATTGAGTACCCAAAAAAGAAAATAACTCCACCTAAAAATTTCCAGTAAAAATGGGATCTCTGTCGCTCACAATAACCTTTGGGTTTCCATGTAGCTTTTGAATTGTTTCCATAAATATAGTAGCAACTGTACTAGATTTAAATGGATGAGATAATGCACAAAAGTGTGCATACTTGGTAAGTCTATCAACTACCACCATGATGACACTCTTTCCTTCAGACTTAGGTAAACCTGTGGTAAAATCCATTGAAATCTCCTCCCAATGTTGGCTTGGAATGGATGAAGGTTGTAGAAGACTTGGGGTCTTAATTGTCTCAAATTTATTCTACTAGAAAACCAAACATTCTGCCACAAACTTTTGAATATCAGATTTAAGGCCATCCCAAAAAAAATCTTTCTTCACCCTGTGGTAAGTTTTTAAAAATCTTGAGTGTCCTCCTAAAGGAGAAGTGTGCAATTCTAAAAGAATCTTTTGTTTTAGTTGGGAATTCTTACAAAGATATAAACAATCTTTGTACCATAAGGAATCATTTTTCCAACTAAATGTATCAGATGTACTAGGATCTTGCTGCAACTTTTGAATGAGTGTCCACACTTCTTCGTCCTTCTTCCATTCATCCCTTGATTTGGTTATCCAATCTGGTTGGATAATAGAAATGGCACAAAGCAATGCTTCCACCTCTTCATTCTTTCTTGAGAGTGCATCTGCAACAACATTAAGCTTTCCTTTATTGTAGATTATTTCAAAGTCATAACCCAACATCTTTGTGACCCATTTTTGCTGCTCTTCTGAAGATAGTCTTTGTTCCAAAAAGTGTTTAAGACTATCATGATCAGTTTTTACCTTGAAGTGTCTTCCCATTAGGTAAGTTCTCCATTTCTTTAGTGCATGCAATATTTCTAACATTTCCTTCTCATAAATAGGTTTTTGTAAATACTTTCCTTTGATTGGACGACTTTCAAAAGCAATGGGTCTTCCTTCCTGCATTAAAACTGCACCGATTCCATTTCCTGAGGCATCACATTCCACAATAAAGGTTTTTGTGAAGTCTGGCGTAGCTAAGACCGGTGCTAGGCACATTGCCTCTTTAAGATATTCAAAGGCCTTAGTTGCTTCAGGAGTCCATGAAAATGCATCTTTCTTCAATAATGTTGTTAGAGGTGCTGCTATTCTCCCATAATTCTTAACAAACTTGCGATAATACCCTGTTAACCCGAGAAATCCTCGCAGCTGCTTTATGGTTGTAGGGACTTTCCATTCCTTAATGGCTTTAATTTTGTTAGGGTCTACTTTAACACCCTCGTGAGATACAATATGACCCAGATATTCCACCTCTTGTGCTCCAAAGAAACATTTGGATGTTTTTGCATATAATTGTTTCTCCTGCAATAGTTTGGGCACCCTGTCAACATGTTCAACATGATCCTTCCAAGACCTGCTATAGATTAGTATATCATCAAAAAATACTAGCACAAATTTTCTAAGGAAGGGTTTGAAAATGGGATTCATCAACCCTTGAAATGTAGAAGGTGCATTGGTAAGGCCAAAAGGCATGACCAAAAATTCATAATGACCCTCATGAGTTCGAAATGCTATTTTTGGAATATCTTCAGTCTTCATTCTAATTTAATGATATCCTGAACGAAGATCCAACTTGGTAAAATAAATTGCTCCATGTAATTCATCCAATAATTCATCAATCACAGGAATGGGAAATTTATCTTTGATGGTGAGCTTATTGAGCTCCCTATAATCCGGACACATTCGCCATGATCCATCCTTCTTGTGTACCAATACTACAGGAGCAGAGAAAGAACTTTGACTAGGTTGAATTATACATGCCTCTAACATTTCTGCAATCATACGTTCAATTTCGCTCTTTTGGACATAAGGATATCTATAAGGCCTGATGTTTGGAGGAACACTTCCTGGAATCAAATGAATAGCATGATCATGATCAAAAATAGGTGGGAGTCCTTTGGGAGTTTCAAACACCTTGGAATGATTGTCCAAGACTTTTTGGAGATCTGCAGAAATAGATGATTTTGATGTTGGAACTTCTAGTGAGCATAATTGTGCAATTACGCCTTGTTGTTCTTTCTTTAGAATATTTGTCATGACATTAGAGATTATTATCTTTCCCGGCTTCCCTGCAATGCCCCGTAATTCAATTTCCTTACCTTCTGAAAAAAATTTCAAGAAAAGTTTTTGAAAATTAAAAGCTGTCGTCCCTAAAGATTGTAACCATTGTACTCCTAGTACAACATCAACACCTCCCATAGGAATCGAAAGCATTGGACTATTAAATACATATTCCCCCATGGTTATCTTGATATTATGGCATTTTCCAGAGAAATTTATAGTTCCTCCATTTGCAACCATCACTTGACATTCTGGTGCTGGGTATAGGAAACAATTCAATTCCATGGCTACCTTACAATGAATAAAATTATGGGTACTACCTGAATCAATCAACACTTTTACCTTTTTCTTCTGGATATGTGCTTCTATATTAATAGTTTGACGAGTGGTAATTCCTGCCAATGCATTACATGATATGGTCGGAATCATTTCTTCCTCTTCTAGGGTTGGTTCTTGGTGTATACCCTCTCTTTTGAAAATTCTTGTTCATTTTCTTCTTCCTCTTCACAATCTATGTAAAATATTTTCTTCTTAGCACACTTATGACCTTTAGTGTATTTGCTATCACAACTGTAGCAAAGCCCTTTTGCTCTTTTTTCTTCCAATTGTTGTGGTGTCAACCTTGTAGGTTGTGGAAATCTAGGAGTAGCAACACTTCCCTCTTTATAGAAGTGAGTGGTAGGCTTCCTTGTCGCCATAATTTTACATTCTATTTTTCTTGCCAACCTGAATGCCTTCTCCAATGAATCAGGTTCCAAAACACAAACTTCATGTTGGATGTTATCCTTTAAAGTACCTATGAAGAGATCAATCCCGTGTTCCTTTGGAATATCAGTTACCCTTATATTCAATTTTTGGAAGTCCTCAATGTGCTCCCCCACTGGACACTTTTGTTTGAGATTTATCAATTGGCTAAAGAAGGTGTTGCTCTTTGTATCCTCATAATGTGCTGTCATTAATCATAATTGGGCTATTACCATGCACAGATCTATTCAATACCTTCACATCCATGTGTGTATCAGTAATTACTAGCACATAATATCATAAACACATCTATAAAAGATCACAGATATACTTTATACCATAACACAAGTGTATTTGCAGCATAAACAGATAACACAGATGTATTCACAGCACCAAACAGATTCCAAATATTCGCATTAACAACAACACAATAGATCCAGATAACACATAGATACTTCAACTATATCCGCATATATTAGCATCCAAAAACCCAGTTACAACCCCAAACACAGCCTGCACACATAGCCAGCAGGGTCCGCACACATCAGGACTGAGGATCTCTGCGCACACAGCCAGCATGAGTCCTTACCCAAAACAACCCAAAACAGATCTAATAGTTCACACGTTGCATTAGTCTAAATTCATGCCTACCTCTAGACTCAAACTATTCATCTATTTATATCGATATATCCTACGCTAGCATGTGGTCCACCCTTCGACCCATTACAATGCATTCGGGGCTTTGACCCACCCCAAAACCTCTGTGTTAGACTACTAAATACAAAAAAATATACAAAATTGGCCAAAAATATACAAAATTCACAGCTTAGGGAGCCCCGTTCCAACAGGCCCCCATCAAAATCTTGTGACTTGTCCCGAGTCACTGTGGTCGTGGGTTCTCCATCTTCGCCTGCAGCTGCTTGATCACCTCAACCAGCGAGGGCAACACACCTTCACTTTGTGCAACCGCATTCTAAGAAATCTCGACCAATTTCTGCGATGTGGGACCCTCTATAGCAGTAGTGACGCTTTCCAGAGTTTGGTTTAGCTTCTTTATTGTGATATCAACATCCTGGGATGGCTTGAGGACCTCATCGGCCCATGGTTGGCGGTGTTCACTCAAAGTATTCTTCCTCTGTCGGAGAGCTTCCATGTCGTCCCTGATCGCATGGCTGGTGCGCAATCAGGCCAATCACTGAGCAGGGACCAGAGTGGTCAGTGTAGCCTCCATTTGGTCAAATACTTCTTCTTTCTGGCACAATGCTTGATTGATTTCATGCAGGAGAGGGTCACGCTGCACCTTGGTCCATAGCTGCATAGCTATTTCCAAAAATTCTACACCTTAAGCGATTTGACATGTAATAACATTTATAGCCTCTGTAACCAGCGCGGCTCACTGGGCCCTTACTTCTGGTGGTGTTTCTGGCTGCAACTTGGCCTATAATTCCACAATCTGTTGTTCCATCTACGTCTTGACTGCTTGAATCTTGGTCCTGGAGGATTTTAACGTGGCAACCAACCCCTCGACCTTGGCCTGGGGGGTGGCAGTAGCTGGGATATTTTTTGTAACGTCCGTGCAAAGCCTCCTAATTAGGTGCTCTAGTTCTGTCTGCTGTGCGGTGGTGAGGGTACATGTAGCCTGGGCCTGAGACACTTCGGTGGTTTTCTCCTCAATTGTGTGCTCAGCTGTGTTAAGCTGCTGGTGCACTTGCCGGTCTCTGTGTTGAATCTCTTCGAATAGGGACGCATGAAGGATTCACAATGGTTCATGTGGCAAACTGGTGAGATCCAACTGTACTTCTGTGTAGGCCTAGAATTGCACTCCTAAGTCGTGTGGATTCAGTATGAGGGTTGCACTGGGTAGAGGGTATAGGTAGCTTTTTGGCGTACTGATGATTGCGCTGCTTGTTGCTGGGGTCGATCTGGCCTGGATCATACTGTTCTGCAATGTATCAGCCTTGAGCTGCAAGGTCCAGAGCTCAGCCTAGAGTGTCTCAACTGTGGCTTTCTGTTGTTCTTCTAGAGCCAGCCATTTTTCTTCTGAGGCCAGGGTGACTGCATCTACGATCTTCTCTAGGTCTTCCTCCGTTAGCGTAAATTTGGTGTTACGTTCGAGCGGTTGAGCGCATTGCTTCTTTCATGGCCCTTTGTCAGGGTCACCAGTCCGCTTTGTTCCTTGAGGGGAGTCAGCACCTCCTACTTCCTGACCTTCTGTACCCAAATCCTGTTGCAAATCCTTTTGTGATGTTGTTTCCATGCCCTTCCCCATACTTTTTCCCTGCTGCGAACCCTTCTGTGATGCCAGTTCCGCACCCTTCCCAATACTTTTTCCCTGCTGCGAACCCTTTTGTGATGTCGGTTCCATGCCCTTCCCAGTACTTTTTCCCTGTCCTCCGATTTCTTTGGTGGTGTCGGGCGGGGTAACCTTCGCGGTGCTGGTCCCTACAGTGCCCTTTGCACCTGATTTGAAGCCTAGCTTCCAGTGTGGATGCCAAGTCACAACTAAGTGGTCAATGTCTTCATCAAAAACCATGTATGGGAGTGAGACCCACGCTGGATCCTTGCGGCCTCTAATCTGTACATTATACATGGTAACTTGGAATGCTGTGATGCTTTTGTATTTATCATAAACAGCTGGTGACAAGCATGGCCAAGAATATCTCGGCTCTTGTTACGATGAATAACGTAGTGAAATGAGATACTTAGTGTGAATTGTAGAATCCCGTGAATCATCAATTTTTTGAACGCAAGCTGCGCCCAAGGCTTCGGTTGAGGAACAAACAAATCCCGACAACAGAACCATTTGTTGGCTTGAGGGGTCCTGACGCAGGTTCAGAGGTTAAGTTTTGCCAACAAACCCCTATACTATTGGCCCTTTCGGCAATGACCTACTTACACAGGTCAAAGTCTCACCCGAAGTAGTATGGGAGGGTGCTAGAACCAGGTTTCCACACCCTAAGAGAGAGTAGGTAAGTGAGGCAGATCTGTGTTCGCAACCTCTCAGATTCACGCAGAACAGGTTTATTCGTGTTGATCAGCGGTTGTCATTGATGTCAACCCAAGCAGCACCAGGGGCTAACCCAATATTTAATGAGAATTTTGACCTAAAAAATTGATATATTCTAGGTCAATAATTCTTTTGATGCTTTCTACTTGTCGAGATGTTTCCGTTGATATATGGCACGCCATGTAATTCTTCACGGTTTGAGAGATATTCATGTTTGAAGTTTGTACCCTAGTTAGTGGGCTAAAACCCCATGGGGTTGGGGCATGGGTCATTGAAAAGTCATAATTAATATTTTTTAAGCTCCTAAGATCCCTCCCACGTTCACTTGTTGAAGCCCCTCTCAACTTAAGCATTCATATATATTGTGATCTTCATTTCCTCCTTATGCAAGGGATTCGCCCATCTGAAACAGGTCATCGTGGAATTGTCACTATAACATTTTTTCTACGAAGGCTCAGAAGCTGAAATTTTTATGAGGTGAAGCCGAAATCCTGAGGAAGCTACAGTAAAAATTTCAGATCCATTTGCACAATATT
Source organism: Pinus albicaulis (assembly GCA_034641835.2). NCBI lineage: Eukaryota > Viridiplantae > Streptophyta > Pinopsida > Pinales > Pinaceae > Pinus > Pinus albicaulis. Next base: position 1,637,367,867 of record CM076582.1, read on the forward strand.
TTGGGAGATATGATCTGTGGAAGTAAGGGTTTTTGCAAGCTCCTGAAATTCATCTCAAATAAGTGACCTTGGTAAATTCGTCATAACTCTCTCTCTAAGTATCAGATTGGAATTCCGTAAAAAGTGATAGATAGTGCACAGTCTTTAATTTTCTCTCTATCAATATCAGAAGAAAATGAATAAACAGTGACACGTGGCACGCCGTACAAGTGCGCTCTACTGAAACAATCCATAATTAGGGTAGTGTGAGAAATTGGGTATAACTCTCTCTTGAAGAATCCAAATTGGGTCAGACCTATGGAATTAGAAAGAAGACTCAGAGGAATAATACAGGACCAAAAATCAGATATTGAGGATCTGAAATAACAGAGATACACCAAATTTAATATCGAGCTCCTAGAAGGAAATAAAAAGCTAGATCATGTGTTGCCAAGGGTTGCAAAGGACGAGACTTTCTATGGTAGAAAAGGAAAAAAAGGTGCAGCAGAGGGTAGCATGACAAGAGAAGCAACCAAGGTGCATAACAGCAGCAAGAAGTTTATCATATGAAGTCTTCAAGTGGGCAACACTGCATACAATCATTGTAAAGGTATCATTGTACTTAGTCATTGTAAATACATTATTGTACAAATTGTACTAGTGTCTATCTGCCAAGGGTTGAAGAGGCAGTGCTGGGAGGTCTAGGATCATCATTAGGTGGTTGTGTCAAAGTTGGGTTTATGGTATAGTATATATTCTTCTTCTACATCATTCTATATCATTGTAAAGTGGACCATTTTCCCTGGTACGGGAGTCCATTCTTCTTTTATTCTTCTATAGGGTGGTAGGGTGGTGCTAGGGTGAGTTTTAGCTCATTGGGTGTTGGGGCATCCGTTCAGTTGACTATTGAAGAATCTCGGGCATTGGAGCGTCCATCCAGTGGGAGTAGGAGAAGAATTCTTTTCTAGATTCTAGGAAGTTGGAGCTTTATTTTCAATTGGAGTTGAATATTAAAGAATTATTAGAAAAGCATTAGGTGGTTTTTGTCTCGGAGTGGGTTTCCACCTTAAAAATTGTGTGCATTTATGTTCCTCTTGTTTGCTGCTATCATTGTACAAACAATGATAATAATTGAAGATTAACTAATGCTCTAATTAGGCTTAAATATTGATTATTTATCTAAATCTATTTCAACAATTCGCAGGTTTGTTAATAGTATAATCTGCAATTAATCATAACTGAGCTATTACCATGCAAAAATCTAGTTAGTACCTTCGCATCCACGTACGTATCAGTAATTACCAGCACATACTATCATAAACGCATCTATAACAAATCATGGATATAATTTATACCATAACACAGGTGTATTCGCAGCATAAAAATATAAAATAGATGTATTTGCAGCACCAAACAGATTCCAAAAATTCGCATTAACAGTAATACAATAGATCCAGATGACACATAGATACTTCAACTATATCGGAATATAATAGCATCCAGAAACCTAGTTACAACCCAAAACATAGCCTGTGCACATAGCAGGACTGAGGATCTCCGCACACACAGCTAGTAGGAGTCCTTACCCAAAACAACCAAACACAGATCTAATAGTTCGCACGTAGCATTAGTCCAAATTCATGCCTACCTCTAGACTCAAACTATTCATCTATTTATATTGATATAGCCTACGCTAGTTTGTGGTTCGCAAACCATGGTTTGTGGACTCTAGGTCTACCCTTTGACCCATTACAATGCATTCAGGGCTTTGGCCCACCCCAAAACCCCTGCGTTAGACTACTAAATACAAAAAATATACAAAATTGGCCAAAAATATACAAAATTCGCAGCTTAGGGAGCCCCGTTCCAACAAGGATGGGTAGGATTCTTCAAAATTTTATGTCGGCCTTAGGGACTATTGTGAACAATGATAAAAAAAAAAGTTTTCTTCTTAACTTCCCTGAATTAATACATATTAGGCTCAGGAGTACCATGGGTTATACTAGAGGATATTTATCATCTAAGTATTTTCGGATTCTGCTCATATTATTTTACAATAGGGCATCGACAAGGGAAGAGATCATGGAGAAAACACAATGCAAAGTGAATAATTAGGTGCTCAGGACACTTAACTTCCCCAGTCCTCTACTTATGACGAAATTTGTTCTACAAGTGATACCAAATTATCAATTATCGATAATGCCAATCCCGAATATTGTGAGCCAGAAACTGAGATCCATATGGACAATTTTTTTATGGAAGGATTAGAAAAACCACGCAAATGGGAATTGGTCAGATGGAACAAATTGATTCTTCCAAAATTTAATGGAGGATTGGCGCTCTGGGACTCCTCCCTTACTAGCAAAGCTTACAGAATTAAATTTTGGTGGCTATGGGTGCAGGGAGGAAATAAGGTTTGGAAACAGATTTGGAATAGAAATTACTTGCCTCTATTCTCACAAATCGACATATTATAGGTCAAAGAAAAAATAAAAGGATCTGATGTATGGAACTAGGCCCATGAGACAAAGGCCCTGGTGAAACAATTTACTTTTTGGGAGATAAGAGAGGGTAGGACTGCATTATTCCGGGAGGAATCATGGCAACAATATCCCCCTCTAGCAGAAAAAACAAACCTGAACCATATAAAAATGTTAACACAATCCCAAGGAGCTTTTAAAGTGGCATATTAATGGAAATATGTGGATACACCATATGGTTGGCGACAATGGAAAAAATCATATGATTGGGAAAATTCAAATGATTCTCTACCTTGGTAAGTGTTGTTCCTTAAGAGAAAATCCCTTGGATGTATTAAGGAATCAATGCTTAAGACATTTATACATATATGTCACAGAATTTTAATATCAAGGGTCTTTGCTAAACCACCTTCAGGTGTTCTATTATTAAACCCTCAAGAATCAAATGCAATAAACGTTTTCCAATGCCATTATTTGCTGCTATAAAATGGAATGATGAGAAGAATATGAAGGAAGGAAGCCTAAATTGATATGCTGATAAACAATATCTATCGCTTTAAACTTTAGAAGAATTTTATGACAGAAGATTAGGTAAAATGAAGGAGCACCCATTAAGGATTTTAACTCTTGTTCACATATGTAAAAAGAGACATGCAACTTCATTACTTCATTTTATTCAAGAATAGAAAATACACAATGTAAACTGGAAAACATATTAATATAAAAAAATGCCAGAAACTTGCTTTTCATTCATTAATCATTTGAAAATCGAGTACAAAATTTTGCAGTTTGAAGGTCTAAAAATCAGAATCCTTTTCTTTCTTGACTATCTCTTTAAATACAATAGAAAATAGTTTGTAACTGCTGGAACTAATCCTAACTATTTAAACTACTTAGGACTTCATCAACTACCTATTACATTTCATAAAAATGTCTTATTACAATTACATTCTCTTTAAAAGAGGAAAATAGCATGAAACTTAAATCCTAATCTATCTGCTTAATGTGAACTCAAGATACTGCTGCTACATTTCCTGGACTGGCTGGTTTATCTTTCTTTGAAGTCGAGATATCCTTTGGTAGATATTTCATCCAAGCTCCGCATTTCTTCCATACCTCAATGTTTGTATTAGGTGAATGAACCAGCTTGTGATATTCCAATCTAAAGGTAGTGATTCTGTTGAATGATGGCCTCTTTGTAAATAAAGTCTTCACTAACCATAACAGCTGAAAATGTCTTTAAAGGAAATTGATCATTGTTGCTCCTTTAAGAATCTGAGTCTTTTCATGAGTATTTTCCACCTTGCTTTTTGCCAACACCAGTAAGGGTTCATAAGAATCCCATGATAAAAGACTACCTCCAAGACCCCAGCATGATGGCAAACCTGCTCTAGCTCTTTTTTCAAATAAATTATGAAACTGGCTCATTGCTTCCTTAAGCTCAATCAACTTCTTCTCTGTAGACTTCCTCCAATCATTTTTGACAATCATCTTATTAATTTCCACAACATATAAAATCCTGTCTTTAATCTCATTCTCTTCCAACTCTTGATCAGTTTTGGAATCGACGAAATCAAAGAATTTTCTTGCCCAAATGGCTTTGTTAATTGTCTTTTGCTTGTCTTCCATGACTTGTTCTTCAAAATCTCTGACAGTACTTCTTTCCACTGTTATAACAATCAGAAAACCCCAAATTGCTTTCATTTCTGCAATGATTTCATTCCAGATGATGTCCTTAGCCCGTATTAGGGATATATTTCCCTTCAATTTTTCCTTAACATTTTTAATCTCAAAATCAACAGTCTGGCATTTTGTTTTGTATTTACTGACTTTCCCCTCTTTGGCTTGTATGATCTTTGTTGCTGTCTCCAAATCAGCTAGTGCCTTTTTGTGATCTCTCTCTGCCATCTTCAATTCAGTGGTCAATTGAGATATTTTTGCTACTGGATCTTCATTACCAGATGGAAAAATGAAAGTACAAGTATGAGATTCAATGTGATTCTGCAATGATAATGCAGTTTTATTTAATTTGTTGATTTCTTCTTCCTTTTGCAAGGGTTGCTGAAGAAGTTTCTATTTCTCATTTTCTACTTCTGCAACCTCTGCTGCCATAGAGTTCTCTCTTGTAGGAAACTTCAACTTTTTCTTTAGCACAAATATTTTTGATTCAACACTTTGCAGTAGCTTTTGTACAATAGACCTGTCATTGGGATCTACCCCAATCTTCACAATAATATTTTTGAGTTCTTCATTTTGGATTGTTAAAGCCCTGGAATTTGCTTTCTCTAACTTCAATTGCTTGATAACTTTTCCAAGCATGTTTTCAGCCTTGAGTGCCATTGCATTGGTTTTGGTTAAGTCATTTACAATCAGTTGACTTGTTTGCATATGTAGATTGACTTTGTCAAGAAATGGAATTTTCTTTACATTTACAATTCAATTCACAGTATTAAAATTATTGGAACCAATAGACATATCAGAAGGATGTGAAAGGGAGATCTTAAATTGATCCTTTTCAAGATCCATTGCAGTTAGCAGAATTGATTGATCTATGGTTATCTAGTACTCATCTTGAGCCTCCATGCTTGCCTTCATTTTTTTTTTCTTTCTGCAATATTAGAAAACATTTGTTTAATTAAGGGCACTTGTTCCTGAGTGCTTTCATGTCTTCTTGTTGAATCCGAGACATTTTTCGCTTCTCCCAATTGTAGTGAGAAACCAGGTTGAGCATCTACCGAATCCTCAATAAGATTTTCCCTCTTTTCAGTTCTATGTTCTTCATCCTCTGAATCAATCACTGCTTCTTTACCTCTCTTATTTGACTTCTCTGATATGAGAGGAGTTTGTACATTTGAGCTCATAGAACCTATAAAACCTTTATTTGCCATGTTTTCAATATCAGGTCTACTTTCATGAATGAATGTTGAATATCCATTTTCAATTCTCCTATTAGAAATCACACTATGAGGGTCATAAGCCCACTTATCTCCTAACAGTAGATGAATTTCATCTAACATCCAAGTGACTTCATCAGTTTCCTGTCTCATATTAACTATAAAAGGACCAACAGTGATTGGCAACTTAAATATATGACCTTTCTTCATATGCACAAAATGTATTTGATCAAAATTTAAACTTTTCCTAATGAGTTCCAAAGCAAATAATATCATGGACACAAATACTGGAAGCCTATAAGGTTCTACACTAGCTCCATAGAGTCTAATTTCAGAATAATCTTCAAATACATACCAATCACCAAACTTACAATTCGTCCCCAACTGCAAGAAATCTTGAGCCTTTGGCAGGAAGCATGGAGGAGAGGTTCCATTCAAAACTCTATATGCAGTAGATATAAAATGATTTGAAAAGTCAAACAAACCTTCCTCATTCTGTTCTTTCCTTACTATGTCTGTCCAAAATACCACTGACTGCCTCCTCTTATTCATATCCATTATATTCAACCCCAGATGCATGAATTCTTCTACATTTTGATCTAAAAACATATAAATAATAAGAGAGGGAAACCTGAATGAACCCGTCAGTGATAAACTCATAAGCTGAGAATTGACAGCTTCTTGCCAATAAGGAGGAATATCCAGCACTACTTCTGGCTTCATCATCAAGGTCAAAATTCCCAGAACTGATTTGTCTATTGTACTATCATCGTCTTTTCCAAAAATATTTGAAATGCACCTTAGCACTAGTCTGAATTCTACATCAAAAACCTCCATGGAGAATTATTTATTGTCAGGTGCAAACTTCTTTGTATCTGGCTTTAGCAAAAAGATGAATTGGTTGAACTCTTGACCTGCAAAACTATCATAATGCGCCATCAACGAATCATCAGTGAATTGGACATAGGACTCTGACTCAAGGTAACATAGAGCTTGACGAATTAATTGGGCTGAGACTTGTAGAAAATTTTCTCCTTGACAATTCATTACAAAACACTTTCTTGGGTACATGAAAGACACTAGCCAATACACAAATTCGGGAAAAAGGTGCGTTCTTGGAATGCATGCAGAAAATACACCAGTTTTAACCATGGCAGTGTAAATTGGAGAAGCTTTATCATTTAAGCAAACCTGTTGATAAAACGAAAGGTGGTCTAGAGAAAAGACAGTATCCTGGATGTCCCTCTCAGTGTCCATGAAAGGAATGTGACTAGAAGAACTTGAAAGGGATGGATGCTTGGCCATAATTAAGCTTGGGGTGACAGATAATCGACAAGGTGGCAGACAACATGGAAAGACACAGTGCAGAAAAAACTTCAGATACAAACTAATCATAATAACCTTACAAAAATGAGAATCCATCTTAAATAGGTGGCGCAGGCTTAAGACTTAAATGCTGAAAAGACGCACCAAAAGAAAATTAAAAGTACCTCGACGTGGACGATAGCTGTCACCAACTAGATGCTTACGTCACTACGGGAGGTCTCGAGGTATGGAGAGCTCGTTGGGTTCATGCCCCCGCAGTGAATCTCGACCGTTGATCTAGATCGGCCTCGCAGTCAACTTGGTCAACTGCGGAGGCACCCTTATTGTTAACCCATGTGCTGAATGTGCTCGCGGGTTGACACTTTTATTCATTGGCTAATAAATCATCAGATCCCGCTTCATAAACTGCTCGTTGTTTAGCTGTGTACTAGGACCCGTTTTCATTAAAGTATAAATTATTAACCTTAAACTTTAATATAACATATATGACATATTTTATGCTAAAGTATATGGAACTTTATACTTTAACATATATTTTCATAATTTTTTTTTTTTTTTTTTTTTGTATTTTGAAAATTAAAAATAAAGGATATTGCAAATGAGCCACAACATCTAGTTCCACCTGGGGATAGTGTTTTTTGCCACAAAATACTAAGAACTGCAGATTAGTGCCTTCAGTTCGGGCATGGAGTCAAATGTTGTTTGATGAAACATGTACAATGAAGAAAATCGAATATGTGCAATGGTGAACCATAAAACTTCAATGCTGGAAGTAATGTTTTAGATACTTCCAATTCATAGGCAGCTCTATTGTTTCTCCATCAAGATTCTCCAGCATGAATGTGTTATTTGATCTAGCTTCAACAATCCTGTATGGGCCATACCAGAGTGGTTCAAACTTACCATGCTTTCCATTTTCTTCTCTTCTGGTATCCCATCTTAATACCAAATGTCGAGTTTGAAAAATAATATCCTTTTCTTTTCTATCAAAAATGGACTTCATCTTTTCTTGATAGGTGACCAAGTTTTCCCTGACTTTATTCCTCATCTCACTCAATTATATCACCTTATTCAATCTTCTTATCAATGCATTAGGTTCTTCTTGTGCTTCTTCAAGAAAAGAAATTACTGGTCTATCTAGTTGAGTAGGAAACAAAGCTTTAGTACCATATACCAATTCATAAGGGGACTTACCAGTAGATTTTCTAGTAGTCATTCTTACTGCCCAGAGAGTAAATATCAACTTTGAATCCCAGTGTTTCTGATTATCATTAATTGTTTTCTTCAAAATCTTAATCAATGTCTTGTTGAAAGATTCAGCTAGCCCATTCCCTTGAGGATGATATGCTGTTGAATGAGACAAAATGACATTATATGTTTGACAAAAATTAATGAATGTCACTAAATTGAATACATGAGAATTTTCTGATACAATCTTGACTGGACACTCAAACCTGCTGAAGATGTTTTCTTCCAGAAACTTCATTACTACCAGATCATTTGCTTTTCTGGTAGGTATTTCTTCCACCCACTTTGTAAAATATTCAGTGGTAGTCAGAATCCACTTGAACTGCCCGTTTGATGGTGGATTGATTTCTCAAATAAAATCTAATCCCCATTGTCTAAAGGTTTCTTCAATAAACACAGGGAGAAGAGGTAGAGGAACTAACCCTTTATTTTCTACAAACAATTGAAATTTCTGGCAGCTTCTAACCAATCTGTATACATCAGCAAACAAGGAAGGCCAATAAAAACCTGATTTGAGGATTTTATGAGCAGTAACATTCTAGCTATAATGGCCTCCACACAGACTTTCATGATATTCTTTAATAACTTCCATTGACTCTCCTTCTGTCAAACACAACAAAAAAATGCCAGTAGGATCCTTCCAATACAATTTAGCATCAATTATAACATAAGGTTGGGATTTGAGTTTAAGGGCTCTATACTTTGTTCTGTTTATTGAGGGTGGACAAGAGAAAAAGCACAAGTAGTGAATAATATCTTTATACCAATCTAAGCAGAGAAACTTGTATTTAATTGCTGACTTTGTGCTACTTTGACTCTTTTCATCAATAGCTTCATCCAAGGGTGCAAGCAGATTAATTCCCAGAGCTTGAAATTTATATTCTGTCAATAGTTTTGCCAAGCCCTGTCCTTTTACCAATTTAGTAGGTTTAATGTCCAAGTCATACTCCTGGGTTTTAGCAATCCACTTTCCTCTTTTTCCTTCAACATCACTTTGAACTAACACATCTTTTACAACTGAATTAGGTACATATGAAACTATTTGAGACTACAACACATAAGTTCTGAAGGATTTTAATGCTTTAAATAATGCATATACATGTTTCTCCAAGGTATTGTATTTGAGTTCTGCATCTCTGAGAATTTTATTGAAAAATGCTACAGGTTGCTCTTTTCTCTCTTCATTCTTTTGCAACAACACAACATCAATGGTAGAAGGTGATGCAAATGAAAATATTTGGAAGGGCTTTTGATAATCTAGACTGATCAAAACAGGAGCTTCCTGAAGAGCTTATTTAATCTTGGCAAAGGACCCTCTTGCATCTTTGTCCCATTTTACTTCAGCATATCTGTTATGTTTCTGACAATCTCAACATAATTTGGGACAAATATTCTCAGGAAATTAATTTTTCCTCTAAACCTCTGGATATCCTTCTTACTTCTAGACAAAGGAATTGCTTGTACAGCTTCAACTCTTGTTGGATCAATTTTCATCCCCTGATTTGAAACTATATGCCCCAACAATTTTCCTTCTTCCAAAGAAAACAAAGATTTCTTGGGATTTAGTGATAATCCAAAATTTCTGCATTTCAGGAAAGCCTTCTGCAAATGCTCCAAGTGCTCATCATCAAAACCTGAAAAAATAGTCACATCATCCAATTATATGACTACAAACTTGTCACCCACAAAAGCTATGTCAATTGCCCTTTGAAAAGTGGCCCCTACGTTCATGAGACTGAATGACATCTTGGCATACATGAGCATTCCCCAAGGCGTGGTATAACTTGTTTTCTTCTGGTATTCCTTTTCAATATCTACTTGGTTATACCCGGAGAAATCATCAACCATAGATAATTTATAAGCTCCTGTCACCTTTTGTAAAACATAATCCATATTTGGCAAAGGATAATTGTCTTTTAGAGAAGCCCTATTCAAATTCTTGAAATAAAAACATAACCTTATCTCTCCATTCTTTTTCCTCACAGGAAATAGATTAGAAGCACAGTCTGAATATCTAAGTGGGACTATGATTTTTTCTTGCAGCAATTTATTCACCTCATTTTCAATTGGGGTGAGGAGCAGTAGATTAATCTGCCTAAGCTTCTACTTGTGAGGCATGGCCCCATATTTTAATGGTATTTTATGCTGAACAATATCTAAATCATATGTTCTCAAATCATCATAGGACCATGCAAATACATCCATATAGTTTTTGAAAATATCAACATACCTTTCTTTATAATCCTTTGGGACTCCTTTGAATATCTTAACAAACTTGGGGTCCTGCTGAGTTCCTAGATTACAGTCCTCCATCTTACCTTCTTGAGATACCTTATTTTCATCCAGTGCTACATCATTTGCATCAAACAACCTTTCAAGAGGAACCAAACCTCTGGGTAATACATTGTCTTTCAATTGTATTATCTTCTGATCACCTATTGATTGCTTAAGATTTGTCAAGCCCTCATTCTGATCAGTCTGCTCACTTTCCTAATCTATTTCACTATCTTCAAAGTTTCCAATCATCGTTAGAAAATTATTGATCTGCTCATCATCTTCGAAGACCTACCAATGTTTAAATTTATCAGGGATTAAGGGTCTATGCCTCAACTCAATCTCATATCTCATTTTAGGATTGATGGTTGGCTTGAATGTACTGGCTGCAACTGCCAGTGTATCTTCCATTTTGTTTTCTTCTCTTGGAATGAATTGAAGATTCAAAGCTTCAAAATAATTCTCAATAAGGTCCCAGACCTCATTCCAATATGATCTCAACCTTGGAAGCTTGGTTTGACACAAATTTTTAATCTGTCTTATAATCAACTCAAAGTCACAAAAAATGGAAATAAATTGAATTCCCATTTGTTTAGTAGTTTGGTGACACAAAATTAATGCCTCATACTCAGCTACATTATTTTTCGATTCAAATTCAAGCTTAAAAGAAAAAGGAAAAAGATTACCTTATGGAGAAATCAGTAAAAATCCAGCTCTTGTGCCATCCTTAGAATAGGCACCATCAAAATAACACTTCCAAATTTTATTTGAATCCAGCTCCTTATGTACAATAGCTGAAGAGAGTTGCTTCTGTGAGTCTTCAGCAAATTCTGCATCTTCATGCAGCATAAAACAAGAGATATATTCCTTCTCTTGGCCATAGATAGGGGAATTTACTGCATCTTTCTTTGTGGTAGTTTTAACAAATCTTGTTTCTATATATAACCTTCTTTATTCCCCATTAAAAAAAAGAATGATAGCATATGTAAAGTCCAACTTTAAAGCACCTCCAAGCTTTTCTCCCCAAGATCTGGAAAAAATCATACCAAATTAGGCTGGAATAGCTGCAACTACTACATCCATCATAATACTTTTGGCTAGAATTTGGGCTAGGTGTACCACCATGTCTTTGATAAGCCCAACACACTTCACCCTTTTCGAATCAAATGAACATAGGTCTCTATAGGGCTTATTAATTTGTAAATTCAATTCTTTCGTTACATAATGGCATGAGATTATGTGATGCGCCAGAATCTAACATACAATTATGATGAATAAAATCATGAAGGAGCACTGATATATAAAATGGGGGAACAGAAGAATCTGCCTCTTCCACATGTGGACCAAAAGTGATCACTGGATTTTCCTCTTGCAAATTCACAGTATCACCAATATCATCAGATTGAGAAAGATTGATAAATTTTGCAATTTCCTTCTTGTAACCAGGTGTCTTAGCTAACTCAAGCAGGGGTACTTGAATTTTGATCTTTTATAATTATTTGGATAGACTGAAGGTTTGATTTTGTTTAATAATATTGTCAGGTTCTTCTTGATTTTTGTTAGGATTAACTTTCTGTTAAGGTACAGAAACAATCTTCTCCAAAATATTAGAATCAATAGACTAATTTTGGGAAGCTTCAGCCTATTGTTTTTCATTTCCACTCACTGAATTCATAGGTTGTTTCCCCTTGTCTGATTGTTTTACTGAGTTCTTTGATTGTGGAGTCTCCATTGGAGAAGGGACTAATTCTGGCTCTTTTTCCTCATCATCCTGAGTTCTTAATCTCTTTTTTGATCTCAAGTCATACTTCTTATGCAACTCTGCTTGCATAAAATCTGTGAATTGTTTACAATACTCATCCATTTCTTCTTCCTGTGAATCTGTGCATTCTTCTTCACATTCCTCTTATTCTTCATTATCTTCCATGTGAATAGCAGATATCTGATCCTCAACTTCTTTCTGATCATCCTCAACATACTGTGAAGGTGTTGCTTCTATATACAAAGGTGCTTGAACTTGATCTTGATCTCTCCTTTCCCTCTACAAAATTTGCAAGGGCTGCTTTCTGAATTGTGGATTGAAAACTCCTCTGTTTTTTTGTACATGCTTCTTACTGTCTAGTTCCATATTCACTAGTTTATTTGACAAGTTCTTGATGACCTTTGTCACATCATCAATCCTTTGATTCTGTGGTGAATCTTCTTTGGCCTTACCTTTATCTTAAACTGATTGGTTTTCTTTTGTTTTTCCAGTAGCAGTCATATTTGCCTCAATCTCCAAAGAATCAATCTGGATTTGTTCAAGGGTAGCAGATATTCTCTCTTTCAAAGTGAAACTAAAATATGATACAAAAGCCCCTACAAAAACTACTCTTGCTCCAACAGGGGGAGGCTTCATTTCTACGGGCAAACTATTATACAATTTATTGAATCTTTTAATGAAATTAGTCATGTTTTCATCTGACTTTTTCTTGATAGCATTAAATTTTGTCATTGAATAACCATGATCTCTCTTTTCACCCCATCTTCGGATGAATTGTGTTTCTAGTTCTTCCCAATTATTAATTGAGGCATTCATCAATCCTTTAAACTATTTTCTTGCCTCTCCATTCAAAGACTGTACAAAAAGCCTCATTACTACATTAAGATGTTCAACATTTAAATTTTCAGCAAAAGTGCAAAACAAAGGCAAGTGCTATTCTGCAGTTACTTCATCTTCACCAGTAAATCTAGGAAGCAACTTAAGGTATTCCTGGGGCATTGCATTCATAGGTTGTGGAAGATTTAATGGTGCATATCTATTCATCAAGAAAGCAGGGACATGGGCTGCCATGTTTATGCCTTGATTAACTACTCCTTGAGTAGGTGGGGTTTGTATACCAGTTGTAAATGTGGATGGATGAGGTGAAACAATTGATATGGGAAGGGGTTGATGAAAAATAGCAGAAGAACTGGCAACTATATTAGGCCGAACTTCTGTAAATGTGAATGAAACAAACTCAAAATATCGTTCTTCTAAATTTGGTTCTTGGAAATGAATAGGTGGGGAAAAGGACTCTTCTTCTGAGAAAATGAGTTTCGAGGAAATATCCTTGGATGAAAGGTTATGGGAACTGCTGCCTGGTGCAGGTAGTGTAGCATTAGGTGTAGAAAGCATTCTTGATTTCTGGCCTTTTTTAGAAACCAACTTTTTAGGATCTGATAGAATAGGAGCTTTCTACTAAGAGGTATCTGACCTCGTATGTGGCCTTTTATACGCCAGAATTATGAAATAAAGACACAACCTGATATTTCCTCCTCTTTGAACAACCAGAGGAAATACGAATAAAACCCAGGGAAAGAACCTCGCTTCTTTGTCCCCAGCAATGGCGCCAAAAAATGTTGTACCTTAAGAGACAATCCCTTGGCCGTATTAAGGAATCAATGCTTAAGACATTTATACATGTATGTCACAAATTTTTAATATCAAGGGTCTCTGCTTAACCACCTTCAGGTATTCTTTATTAAACCCTCAAGAATCAAGTTCAATAAAAGCTTTGCAATGCCATTATTTGTTGATATCAAATGGAATGATGAGAAGAATATGAAGGAAGGAAGCCTAAATTGATATGCTGATAAACAATATCTATATCTTTAAAATTCAGAAGAAATTTATGACAGAAGATTAGTTAAAATGAAGGAGCGCCCATTAAGGATTTTAACTCTTGTTCACATATGTAAAAAGAGACCTGTAGCTTCATTACTTCATTTTATTCAAGAACAGAAAATACACAATGTAAACTGGAAAACATATCAATATCAACAAATGCCAGAAACTTGCTTTTCATTGATTAATCATTTGAAAACTGAGTACAAAATTTTGCAGTCTGAAGGTCCAAAACTAAGAACCTTTTTCTTTCTTGAATATCTCTTTAAATACAATAAAACACAATTTGTAACAGCTAGAAATAATACTAACTATTTCAACTACTTAGGACTTCGTCAACTACCTATTACATGTCATCAAAATGTATTATTACAATTACATTCTCTTATAATAAATAACATGAAACTTAAATCCTAATCTATTTGTTGAATGTGAACTAATGATGATGCTGCTACATTTCCTAGACTGGCTGGTTTATCTTTCTTTGAAGTCAAGGGATCCTTCGGTAGATCTGCCATCCAGGCTCTGCATTTCTTCCATACCTCAATGTTTGTCTTAGGTGAATGAACCAGCTTGTGATATTCCAATCTAAAGGCAGTGATTCTGTTGAATGATGGCCTCTCTGTAAATAAAGTCTTCACTAACCATAACGGTTGAAAATTTCTTTGAAAGAAATTGATCATCATTGTTCCTTTAAGAATTTGAGTCTTTTCATGAGTATTGTCCACCTTGCTTTTTTCCAACACCAGTAAGGGTTCATAAGAATCCCATGATAAACTATTACCTCCAAGACCCCAGCATGATGGCAAACCTACTCTAGATCTTTTGTAAAATAAATTATCAAACTGGCTCACTGCTTCCTTAAGCTCAATCAACTTCTTCTTTGTAGACTTCCCGTAATCATTTTTGACAATCATCTTATTAATTTCCGCAACATATAAATTCTTGTCTTTAATCTCATTCTCTTCCAACTCTTGATCAATTTTGGAATCAATTAAATCAATGAATTTTCTTGTCCAAATGGCTCTGTTAATTGTCTTTTGCTTGTCTACCATGACTTGTTCTTCAAAATCTCTGATAATACTTCTTTCCTCTTCTACAACAGTCAGAAAACCCCAAATTTCTTTAATTTCTGTAATGGTATCATTCCAGATGATGTCCTTAGCTTGTATTAGGGATATATTTCCCTTCAATTTTTCCTTGAGATTTTTAATCTCAGCATTAACAGTCTGGAAATTTGTTTTGTATTTACTGACTTCCCCCTCTTTGGCTTGTATGATCTTTGTTTTTGTCTCCAAATCATCTTGTTCCTTTTTGTGATCTCTCTCCGCCATCTTCAATTCCATGGTCAATTGAGATATTTGCGCTACTAGATCTTCATTACCAGATGGAAAAATGAAAGTACAAGTACGAGATTCAATGTGATTCTGCAATGATAATGCAGTTTGCTTTAATTTGGTGATTTATTCTTCCTTTTGCAAGAGCTGCTGAAGAATTTTCTGTTTCTCATTTTCTACTTTTGCAACCTTTGCTGCCATAGAGTGCTCTCCTATAGGCAACTTCTACTTTTTCTTCAGCACAAATATTTATAATTTAGCACTTTGCAGCAGCTTTTGTATAGCAGACCTGTCATTGGAATCTATCCCCATATTCACAATAATATTTTTGAGTTCTTCATTCTGGATTTTTAAAGCCCTGGAATTTGCTTTCTCTAACTTCAATTGCTTGATAACTTTTCCAAGCATGTTTTTAGCCTTGAGTGCCATTGCATTGGTTTTGGTTAAGTCATTTACAATCAGTTGACCTGTTTACATATGTAGATTTACTTTTTCAAGCAATGGAATTTTATTTACATCTACAGTTTGATTCAGAGTATTAAAATTATTGGATGAACCAATAGACATATCAGAGGGATGTGAAAGTGCAATCTTAAATTGATCATTTTCAAGATCCATTGCAGTTAGAAGTCTTGTTTGATCTGGGCTTATCTGGTACTCAGCTTGAGCCTCCATGCTTGCCTTCATTTTTTGATTTCTTTCTGCAATCTAAGCAAACATTTGCTTAATTAAGGGCACTTGTTCCTGAGTTATTTCATGTCTTCTTGGTGAAGCCAGGACATTTTTCTCTTCTCCCAATTGTAGTGAGAAACCAGGTTGAGAATCTACTGAATCCTCACTGAGCTTTGTCCTCTTTTCAGTTCTTTGTTCTTCATCCTCTGAATCAATCACTTCTTCTTTACCTCTCTTATTTGACTTCTTTGATATGACAAGAGTTTGTACATTTGAGCTCACAGAACCTGCAAAACCTTTATTTGCCATCTTTTCAATATCAGGTCTTCTTTCATGAATGAATGTTGAATATTCATTTTCAATTCTCCTATTAGAAATCACACTATGAGTGTCATAAGCCCACTTCTCTCCTGATAGTAGATGCATTTCATCTAACATCCAAGTGACTTCATCAGTTGCTTGTATCATATTAACTATAAAAGGACCAACAGTCATTGGCAGCTTAAACATATGACCTTTATTCATAGGCACAAAATGTATTTGATCAACATTTAAACTTTTCCTAATGAATTCCAAAGCAAATAATCTCATGGGCACAAATACTGGAAGCCTATAAGGTTCTACACCAGCTCCATAGAGTCTAATTTCATAATAATATTCAAAGACATACCAGTCACCAAACTTACAATTCGTCCCCAGCTGCAAGAACTCTTGAGCCTTTGGCAGGAAGCATGGGGGAGAGGTTCCACTCAAAACTCTATATGTAGTAGAGATAAAATGAATTGCAAAGTCAAGAAAACCTTCCTCATTCTATTCTTTCCTTACTATGTCTGTCTAAAATACCACTGACTGCCTCTTCTTATTCATATCCATTATATTTAACCCCAGATGCATGAATTATTCTACATTTTGATCTAAAAACAGATAAATAACAAGAGAGGGAAACCTCAATGATCCCATCAGTGATAAACTCATAAGCTGAGAATTGAAAGCTTCTTGCTAATAAGAAGGAATATCCAACACTAATCTTGGCTTCATCATCAAGGTGAACATTCCCAAAACTAATTTTTATAATGTACTGTCATTGTCTTTTCCCAAAATCTTTGAAATGCACCTTAGCACTAGTCTGACTTCTACATCAAAAACCTCCATGGAGAATTCTTTATTTTTCAGGTGCAAACTACTTTGTATCTAGCTTTAGGAAAAATATGAATTGGTTGAACTCTTGACCTCCAAGGCTATCATAATACGCCATCAATGAATCATCAGTGAATTGGACATATGACTCTTACTCAGGGTAACACAGAGCTTGATGAATTAATTGGACTGAGACTTGCAGAACATTTTCTCCTTGATAATTCATTACAAAACACTTTCCTGGGTACATGAAAAACACTAGCCAATACACAAATTCGAGAAAAAGGTGTGTTCTTGGAATGCATGCAGACAATACACTAGTTTTAACCATGGTGGTGTAAATTGGAGAAGCTTTATTGTTTAAGCAGACCCGTTGATAAAACGAAAGGTGGTCTAGAGAACAAACAATATCTTGGATTTCCCTCTCAGTGTCCATGAGAGGACTGTGACTGGAAGAACCTGAAAGGGATGGACACTTGGACATAATTCAGCTTGGGGTGACATATAATCGACAAAGTGGCAGACAACAGGGAAAGACACAACGCAGACAAAACTTTAGATACAAGCTAACCATAATAACCTTACAAAAATGAGAATCCATCTTAAATAGGTGGCATGGGCTGAAGACTTAAATGTTGAAAAGACACGCCAAAAGACCATTAAAATTACCCTGACGTGGACGATATCTATCACTAATGGGCTACTTACGTCACTGCGGGAGGTCTCGAGGTACGGAGAGCTCGTTGGGTTCATGCCCCTGCAGTGAATCTCGACCATTGATCTGGATCAACCCCGCATTCAACCAGGTCAACTGTAGAGGAACCCTTCTTGTTAACCCGTGTGCTGAATGTGCTCACGGGTTGACACATTTATTGTTTGGCTAAAAAATCATCAGATCCCGCTTCATAAATTTCTCGCTATTTAGCTGTGTACTAGGACCCGTTTTCATTAAAGTATAAAGTATTAACCTTAAACTTTAATATAACATATATTACATATTTTATGCTAAAGTATATGGAACTTTATACTTTAACATATATTTTCATAGTTTTCTATTTTTTTTTGTATTTTGAAAATTAAAAATAAAGGATATTGCAAATGAGCCACAACAGGAAGAATTTCAAAAAAATATTCACAATAAAAGAATACGAATATATTTCAAACAAGATATGTTACATTAGGGGAGATGCCAAACTAGAGCCTCTTCTATAAGAGAAGATTATTCCTTAATAGTTGGATTCCAACCTCAGATGGACACAAATATATGGGGAAATATTTGGAAAATTTGTAGATGGCCCAAAGTTTCAACTTTTCTTTGGATGATAGCTTGGGGATGATTGTTAACTTGGGATCACATGCAAAGGAAAGGTTCTGAAGGCCCATCAGGATGCTTGTTATTTTTACAGGAAGGATAAAAAGTAGATCATATATTAATTACTTGCACTTATTCACAAAATTTGTGGCATCTTGTTCATCATATCTTTAAACGAGCTTTACCAATTGCATTGGATATAAAGACTTGGTTGGAAGAATGGTTTCAAACAAAGTTTAAATATCCACTGATATTGAAGTACTGGCATATAATTTTAGGTTTCTCCTTATGGAATTTGTGGAAGGAGAGGAATATGAGAGTCTTTGAAGGAAAATTTCGACCCATCCAAATGTTGCAAGAGTTGATATTTAAGAATATTAGAGAAAATCTGTTATTGTTCCCTCTAGAATTAGGTGTTGGGAAAATGCATGAAAATGAAGTGCTTATTATAAAAAACTAAATATTGAAGCCAAAAAATTCCTTACTCTGCATAAGGTTCAAAATAGAGGATTTTATGGGGATATTTTTTTCTAACCTCCTCCATAGTCCTTTATCGCATTGAGTTTCGATGGGGCCTCAAAAGGAAACCAAGGTGAAGCACGTATTAGAGGGATTTTTCGGGATGATAAATCGAATCCCATTCATGTCTTTGCAATTTCATGTGGGGAGACTACAAATAATCTTGCGTAATTATGGGCATTAGATAAACGTTGCAAATAGAAGCGAGGAAAGGTATATGAATGATACAGATTCATAGGGACTTCGAGATAATGGTCAATATTGTGAAAAAAATTCTATTAGGTCATCCTCCAGAGAAACTTATTCATAGTTGGAATCTCCAGAGTGTGGCAAATAATATCAAATATTTATTGATCACTTTTGACTATGTTATCCCCACATACACAAGGAGGAAAGGCAATAAGGAAACTAATTGTTTAGCTAATTGAGGAAGTTGTGAGAGACATGCGACATTGGATTTAGAATGGTCAGAGTGGACATGTACGGATAATATCCAAGAATTGAAACAATGGGTTGAACAAGATAAACACCGATATGAAGCAAGGTTCCCCAATGGGGGTGTATTACCGGCCATAGAACACTAGAAATGACCATGAAACAGTTTTTCGAAAATAGGGTTTTGGATGAGGTAATGAGTGGCATGAGAATTGTTTGTATGTTGAAGGTGGAGGCGACCTTTGTAGAATGAGCCTTTCCCTCCACTTGGCCTTTCATGGGACACATGTGGCATATCATAACTTCAAGTTACGACTGCTTAATTTTGAGCTACCTTCAAATTAAATGCATGAGGATGGGAGTTTTGGGTATTGAGCTTGCCAAGGGTTTCAGTCACTCGATCAAGTATATCATTTCATGTATGGATCATCTATGCTATGGTGGATTGGATGCTAAAATGAATTTTTCTGACATCCAGAATAGGTTCATTTATGATATCACCATGATACAATGTATTGGGATGACGAAGTCCTGGGCGAAGAAACAATTTGGAAATTTTCCTGGAAATTGCAGAGAGTTTGGATCTTATCAGGTAAAAATTATAATTTGTTTGTAGCTATATATATTAGCTATGTTAGCATTTTAGGGTGGCAAAAAAGAGTTTTAATTGTCTTTGGAAACTTTATGGTGCAATGTGTTTGTTTACGTATTAGTCTCTCAGTAGCCTATTTTACTGTTAAGGGAAGTTTGTCCACACTCCTATTTTTACGAGAAATTTTGAGAGGGTTAGGTCAATTCATGTTTCAATGTTGGTTTTAAATGTAATCCATACTCAGTCATTCTAAGTTCAAAAGTTTACCCGTGCACCATAAGTGGTTTCATGTATCTAGCCAACGTATTTTGTGTTTTTCTTGTGTAATACAGGGTCTGGACCCTCCTTTCAACTGGTTGTTGTACTTCTATTGGTGGCTCCTCAGTCCCTGGACCCCTCTAGAATTTTTTTTTAACTGTCTTGTACTGGTGTTTGGAGTATGGTATATCAGATAATTCTTCATTTGGTTTTAAATTCATCCACCATCTTGCATTCCCTGGGTCATTTATGATATTCCAAGGTGACATACAACCTTCTCAAGCCTTAACGGTTTCTAGTGAATGTTGAATATTGCAAAAAGAAACAATGAAGGAGGCATCCTGAAACATCATCCTTGATCCTAGTTGGAAAATAATCACCTAAACTTGGTGGGGCCCACATAGGCTATTTTTAGGTGTATGTCTATTTTTAGACATGTCGATCATATTCTATGAGTTGCAGGATGCTATTTGTGGCTGGTTGGTCAAGTTGGAAAAATATATGGACTTCTATTTTTAGACATATTGAGCAGAATCTATTTTTAGATTGCCATTCTAAAAATAGATATGTCGAATATTATTAGCTCTTAATAATATTTGGACTATAAACATTATCTTATTCTCTTGGAGCACTTCAGTTAAGTGCACAGATGTGGCACAGGAGCTGACAGAAGGAATTACGCTATTCCTGAAGGTTAAGTGGAGCTATTGCATGGAGACTTCAGTTAGAACTCATGTGACAGAGTTTGGTGGAGTTATTGAGGTAGTTGGTGGAGTTGTGTTCAATTTAACTCAGTTAGACATAGTTGAGCTAGTTGTATCTAGTCTAACTGATTGATACACTAGTGAGAGTGGTGTGAATTAATTATTAATTAATTCACTAATTATTAACTCATTAATCAACTGAAGAATACATCAGTTAACTACAGTGCATGGACAGTTTTAGTGGAGACCAGTGGAGAGATAGCTGAAAGAGCAAACGTGACTATCAGTTGTGACTATAGTGTTGCATTTTTTTCACCTCAAATTTAGTGGAGATGCCTTTAACGATTGTGTCAGCAAGGCTGGAGCAATTCGATTTCATCCAAATCCATTCTTCAGTAGGGATTGCGTAGTAGAGGCAGGCTAAAGGCTGGCAAAGATCGGTGCATGGATTTGCAAGATTGGTCCTGATTAGTGTATGACGATTGTACTGTACTGAGAGATTGTGATAAGATTTGTATGCTTTGAATGAGACTTTCATATGATATCCATGATACATAATATATAGTTGGGGTTTTCAGCTTCAGGCTTTCCCGTAAATCACTGTGTTAATGTGTGTGAATTTTTATGGTTTTAATGTGTGCATGCAATTGATTTAATTTCCGCATATGATGATCAATGGTGGAATATATTTTGTATTGTGCATGATGTCAAATAGTGTATGATCAGGAGAATCTTGGACATATGCATGCGTAGTGCATATAATTTCTACATGGTATTAGAGCTGTGTTATAGATTTTCTACATGGAATGAGAGCAGGAATTTTTGGGCGCACGAGTTTGTAGAGAATATCTAAAATTTTTGGTGAAATATTTTCAGAAAAAAATAGCATATTTGGATTCCTCGCAAAAAAATATCCAAATTTAAAAAAAAAATCGGTCGAATCGGAGCTTGGATGAGGGAGATATCATTGATTTAAAATCAACTCTTTTTGTTAGAAAATTTTGCGATAGCAGGACAATTGCAATGTGCGCGAGCCAAGAATCTACATGCACTGAGGTACAAGATGCATGCAAAGCTTTGAGAAGCAAAGCAAAGGTTAGTGACTTGGTCATTGAGAGGGAGCCTCTCAACATGCAACCTGAGAAGCAGTCTCAGAAAGTTATGGAGAAGCCACAACTGGAGATGCAGAAGAATCTTTATAGATTTGATGTAGATGGGATTTCTATGGAGCTTCCTACTGTTGGGAAGTGCAAGAAAGACATGCAATTGAAGCTTGAGAGGGATAAGGATTTTCATGCAGGTAAGAGTGAACCTCGGGATATGGAGCAGCCACAAGATGAGGATCATGGAGTGGGAGCAACCACTCATGCAGAGAAATTCCGTGCCAGATGGGCAGAGGAAGTGCATGCACCTATACCACCAAGTGAGAGGTGGGGCGACATGCATGAGTAATCCCAAGAGGATATTTCTGGGCAGGATTCATTGATATGGTGTGGATATCATGAATTGAACCTGGCTACAAGGAGCCCATAGAGCAACAGTAGCATGATCAGTTGGATTGATGCAGGCAGATCAAAGTGACAGTGTTGGATACTGGAGTGTGGTTCAAAGTTGACAGCAAGTGCAGAGTGCATGGGTGCAGAGTTCAATAACACAACGGTTCCTGAAGAAATGTGTAATAGCTAAGCAGAAGTCGAAGACTTTGATGATAGATGCATTAGGCTGATTGAGTTGTTTGGAGCCTTTTAGGTTCGGAAGTGTTGTAGCAAGAGTTGCAGAGCAGATGCATGGAGTTGCAGGGCGCTTGCAAAGGTTGTAGGGCGAATGCATGGAGTTGCATGTTGCATGCAAAGACAGTCCTTTCTTGTTGAGAGGGAGTGTTGAAGATTTCAATAAGAAACAGTGAAAGAGACATCCTAAAACATCATCCTTGATCCTAGTTGGAAAATAATCACCTAAACTAGGTGGGGCCCACATAGGTTATTTTTAGGTGTATGTCTATTTTTAGACATGTCAATCATATTCTATGAGTTGCAGGATGCTATTTGTGGATGGTTGGTGAAGTTGGAAAAATAGATGGACTTCTATTTTTAGACATATTGAGCGGAATCTATTTTTAGATTGCCAGTCTAAAAATAGATATGTCGAATATTATTAGCTCTTAATAATATTTGGACTATAAACATTATATTATTCTCTTGGAGCACTTCATTTAAGTGCACAAATGTGGCACAGGAGCTGACAGAAGGAATTACAGTATTCCTGAGGGTTAAGTGGAGCTGTTGCATGGATACTTCAGTTAGAACTCATGTGACAAAGTTTGGTGGAGTTGTAGAAGTAGTTGGTAGAGTTGTGTTCAATTTAACTCAGTTACTCATAATTGAGCTAGTTGTATCTAGTCTAACTGATTGATACACTAGTGAGAGTGGTGTGAATTAATTATTAATTAATTCACTAATTATTAACTCATTAATCAACTGAAGAATACATTAGTTAACTACAGTGCATGGACAGTTTCAGTGGAGACCAGTGGAGATATAGGTGAAAGAGCAAGTGTGACTATCAGTTGTGACTATAGTGTTGCGTTGTTTGCACCACAAATTTAGTGGAGATGCCTTTAAGGATTGCGTGAGCAAGGCTGGAGCAATTCGAGTTCATCCAAAGCCATTCTTCAGCAGGGATTGCGCAGTAGAGGTAGGCTAAAGGTTGGCAAATATCGGTGCATGGATTTGCAAGATTGGTCCTAATTAGTGTATGACGATTGTACTGTACTGAGAGCTTGTGATAAGCTTTGTATGCTTTGTATGAGATTGTCATATGATCTCCATAATATATAATATATAGTTGGGGTTTTTAGCTTTAGGCTTTCCCGTAAATCACTGTGTTAATGTGTGTGAATTTTTATGGTTTTAATGTGTGCATGCAATTGATTTAATTTCCACATATGATGATCAATGGTGGAATAGATTTTGTATTGTGCATGAAGTCAAATAGTGTATGGTCAGGAGAATCTTGGACATATGTAGGCGTAGTGCATATAATTTCTATAGTGAAGTGTGCCAGTCCACAATTTCATTCGGTAATTGTATTTGCATCTATTCTAGTAAAAAATACTCCTTTGAAGGTTTCTTTACGACTTGTGGTTCATGGTAGTAGTGGGTAAATTCAATATGTATGTCACCCTTAAATTGGACTATTGTGTGTTAAAGGTTTTCCACTCTCCAACTGGCTATTGTAGTCAATTAAGTCAGTCATTCTAAATGTTCATTGTCTAGGTCGTTTACAGGTTTCAAGTTCATATGGCCCCTCGCCAAATATTGCCCAGTCACAGGGGAGGTGCTACGAGGGTGTCGTCTTCGAGACACTGTCAGTTTTAAATTTATTTGATTTCACTCCTATGGAAGTGAGAAAGGAGATAATCACTCTGGGAGCAAAGGAGTTTGGGGACTAGATATATCACTTAGACTCATAAATTTTCATTGGACACTCCAAATGTGTTCCAGACCCAGGAAAGTTGAGAAAGCAAAGATTGTATTTCCTGCATTCTATATCAACACACCAATGGATGGAGACTCTTCTTAATATGGTGCTTCGAGACAAACAGGTTGATAATTACAAACTCTTTGTTGGTTAGGACGATTTGAAGAGGATTATGAGGGATATCTGCTACGATATGGATGATATAGTGGTTATATTGAATAGAGTGGAGTGCTTCATAGTATCATACTCCGATAATGAATCCAATACTCATCAGAATGAGTAATTTTTTATCAATGCTCCACCCCTCAACATGGCTAATGCATAATCCTCTCTAAATTGTAGAAATTTTCTGAATAATGATTAATTATCCACCGAGACTATTCTGATCACATACAATTCGAATTTATATGCAACACATAATCTCTTCCACTCAGATCATCACACATGCGGAAATAAAAAACAAGCGATAACACATCAAATCATCATACACATTAACACAGTATGTATGGGGAAAGTTTATAGCTGAAAACCATGAAGATATTGTGTATATTATAATGGAGAAATCATGTAACAACTCAGTACAATACTCCTCACAAGTACTCAGTACTTTCTCATAAAGTTACACACAAACTAGCTCAGTTTTGAACAGGTTACTGGTTCAAAACTCACCGCCTATTGCCTTGCCTCTATTGCGCAATCCAGGCCTGTCTATATAGAGATCCAAGGTTAGAATCTCCTTGTCTTGACAGCGCAATCATCATGGGAAATTCCTCCAAATGTGGTGCAAATCTCATGCACAACTGATGTCGCCACTGATAGCTAACTCCACCCTTTCATCTACCTCTTTCACTGGTCTACACTGAACTGTCCATGCACTGTAGTGAAATAATGTGTTCTTGAGTTGAATAATGAGTTACTAATTAATGAATTAAATAATATTTAATTCACTCCACTCATTAACTAATTGATTAGCTAGTAAAACTAATCTCAACCAGTTCAACTAAATTAAACCGAACACAACTCCACTAGCTGTCTCATTAACTCCACCAAACTTCTGCCACTGAAGTCCTAACTGAAGTCAACCATGCATGATGCCATCAAACCCTTGGGAATAGCGTAATTCCTCTGTCAGATGCATGAGCCACTTCTGTAGCTCGAACTGAAGTGCTCCAAGAGAGTAAGCTGTTGTTTAGAGTCCAAATATTATTAAGGGTAAATAATATTTGACTTCCCTATTTTTAGGATAGGCAGTCTAAAAATAGACTTCGACCTGTCGACCTATAGGTCACAAAAATAGAGTCCCATCTATTTTTACCAACTTGACCAATCATCCATAAATAGAATCCTGCAACTCATAGACCATGATCCATATGTCTAAAAATAGACTTTGCGCCAAAAATAGCCTGCGGGCCCACTTAGTGAAAGCGACTTCATTTCACTAAGCTCCATCATCTTGTTGCATTTTCAACACTCCCTCTCAACAAGATATGGATTATCTGCAACCCCTATCCTGCCTCTGTGGAATTCGAACTTGCTCCTGGTGAGCGCCTTCGTCGAACAAGTGACGTCACGGTCCTCGCAAATGGGAACATGTGACACATCATGAGTTCTCCGTGAACACAGTCTACGATATGATGGTGCACGATGTCGATGTGTTTGGATCTATCATGAAATAATGGATTGAAGTGAGAGTTTAATGCGTGAATCCATCGGTAGATGTGTAGGCTCCAAATTGCGACCCGAACAATCTGCCGAGGATCTTCCTCATCCAAACAACCTCGCATGTAGCGAGCTTTGCTGCCATGTGTCGACCTCGCGGGCGGGTGCCATGGATCTGCGCACCTGGCACAGCACCGGGGAAAATGTTTGTCGACCCAATGCTGAAAACTCCTCCAGATGCGCTCTTCCGGTCCGTTGGACTCCCTGCCCAATCTGCATCAGTGAAGCCAGAAAGCTTCGCTCCATCCTCCTGTCTGTACCATAGACCATATCCCGATGTGCCTTTGATATAGCGTAATACATGCTTGCCTGCCTTCCAAAAGAGCTTGGTAGGCTTAACCATAGCTTGCGAAAGCTGGTTAACTGCATAGCATATATCGTGTCGTGTATTGACCAGATACATAAGCGACCCCACCAACTGTCGATAGACAGTGGCATCCATACCTTCGGCCCGAGTAGCATCCTCCTTCCTCCAACCACCGGAAGAGGGTGTCCGAGGCTTGTAGCCTTTGTTGAACCTCTCCCGAATCTCCCCGGCATACTTTAATATAGATCATTGTGTGCAGGCCTTGTGACTGTAGCAGTCTTCAATCCCGGGAAACAGCAGAAGGATGCCCAAGTCCTTCATCTCAAACTCTCGTGCAGAATCCTCTGCCCTCTCCTTGCCGCAAGAAAGTATCGAAAGCGCTCATCGCCGGGTCAAAATCCAGATCATCTTATACATACGGTACGATGATCAACAGCTTCCCCTCCACCACAATCTGGTACAGGTTTGGATCCGCCTCACTCTTGTAGAATCCAAGCTCAGTGAAGTAGCTGTCTATCCGAGTGTACCAAGCACGAGGTGCTTGCTTCAGCCCGTACAGTGCTCTCTTGAGTCGGCACACATGTGACTCACTGTTGAAGATCTCGAAACCTTCAGGCTGCTCTATGAACACCTCCTCCTCAATAACTCCATTGAGGAAC
>CM076582.1:1637394944-1637455204 GCA_034641835.2 Pinus albicaulis
CTTGGTGATTATCTCCAAGAATATGAATCTCGGTCCAAGAGATTCAAGGAGCATCTAAACTTCCAAGGGTTTTGTCAACTGAAAGAAGACAGAAGACCCAGTAACCACAATAGAACAAGAGGGTGCATGTAGCACACTTTGGGTAGATTCTTTCTACCCACTTTTGATGGGTCACCCAAGAGCATAGCCAAGGCTTGGGTAAATAAACTAGACACATATTTTCAGTTGCATCAAGTTTTAGAAGAGGAATCCATTAGAGTAGCAGCGCTGCATCTTGAAGGTAAGGCTTATGCCTGGTGGTTTTATGAATATTCTTCATTGAATAATGCAAATATATATATTTATGAAAATTTCACTAAGGGGTTAGTGAAAATATTTGATCAAAGAAATTATGAAACTTCTTTGGGGGAGCTAGCCAAACTCGAGAAATCAGAACCTTTGCATGAGTTGGAAGGATCCATGAATCCAACTCCATTTCAGAACATTGTTGAGGGGGTTAAATATGTGCGACATGATTTGAGCCCCACTTCAGCAAGAAATTTATTCTCAAGAAGAAGACATGAGGATTCCTACTTCAAGAGGAGATCAAGCCAAAGGATCTCTTAATGATGGGGTATTCTCCAATGATGAGGAGAAGGGAGAGAAAGAGCTGGAAAGAGCCTCCAGCATTGTATAAGTAGGAGGAGACCTACCACCATTGGGATATGGAGATGAATTAATTTCTTCAACTAGAGGAGCTCTTATATATTTGCAAGAAGTTCCAAAGGATCTCACATATGAATATCAAGAGCAACATGTGTCTATATTGATAGGAAATGAGACAAAACAATGGAGGAAGTGGGTTCCAACATTGACCACATTTTTGGGGACATACACCATGATAGATCACTTCTTTGTGATTAATACTCTTGACACCAATATGACCTTGGGTGTGCATGGGTTGATTACATTGGAGAAGAACACCTTAAACTATGAAATCTTGCAGAAGGTAGGAGAAGATGAGAAGGATGGCCAACATCAAGTGATTGGGAACATACACACCCATCCATTTTAGAAGGTTTATGAATAGAAGCAGGAGGATGAGTTGCGCAGTGAGGACAGAGAAAAATCAGTCCACTCACATATACATTCTGCTTTGGGCCTTGATGTTTAACTACATGGAGGCATTCCACCAAGGAGACCCCCTTATTGGAAGATGATCAAAGATTTCTCTCAAAATGGTGCATCATTGATAGACTTGGCTAAGGAAGGAGCCTTGGGAGGAGCTAGCACAGCGTAGAGAGAATGAGCAATTTTCTGATATGGACATTACCATCTCCCACTCAACTATTTGCGCTGAAAGATGATGATTCAGGAATCTGTGATGGCACAAGCATGGTGTCAAGGGGCTAGTCCATAGTCTTTGGGCAGCAATTGATACTTCCACACATGAGGAAGATTTCTGAATATGGCAAGAGGTTATTGACACTCTTGAATGCATTGGCCAAACTATGGAAGTTTTGGATGGGCAATACCTTCCAAGAGGAGGTTTACCTCCATGTACTTCAATCTTGTATTGGGAAAGATCAGCTGCAAGGGAGGAAACAAAAGTGGGGTGGCAATACTCCAACATGTGGCTTTGGCATTAAGCATGTCAAAGAGGAGAGATATGATGTGGCAGGTGCTTCATTTCAAAATCCAACAACGTTGTCATTGTTGGGAAGCCTAGATCCATATTAGGAGTCCCAACTATTGGTGGAATATTCCAATAACCTATTCACAGGTAAGGTTATTGATGGGCAAGTGATAGATGGGAGATATAGAATGGTTGATGGAGTCATTTATTTCCATGATCAAATCTGCTTGACTAGAGACTCCAAGCTCAAGAAGGAGATTCTACATGCAACATATGAGGCACTCTTTTTAGGACATGTAGATTCCATTGAGTCTTATCACACCATCATGGAGGGATTATATTGGAAGGATCTCAAAGAAGATGTCCTCCAACATATCAAGAGGTATGTATCTTGTTTGATGTATGAGGAGGAGAGAAACCACCTTGCAAGGTTGTTTCAGTCACTTCCCTTTTTGATGGAGAGATGGGAAGGCTCATATATGAACCTCTTCACCAAATTGTCTACACTATATGGTAAATATTATGTTTTGATTATTATTGATCAACTAAAAATGTATGTCCATTCCTTTACCATACATTTGCAGCACATTGATCCACTAGAGAGCAAACTTCTCTTTGGATTTCATGGTCCTTTTGGGACTACATTCAGTGATGGGGATGACCACTTTATAGAGGACCTTGGGCAAGACATGTTTTCTTTGGCTCATATTCAGTCAACACCTAATGTCATTCATTATTTTCAAGCTTTTGAGAAGATTATGGAAGCAAGAAAGTGGTTGGATGGCCACTTATCATATGATGTTTTGAGACAACTAGAGGCATAACAGTGCTGGTCTCACTTGAGGAACTATTATCACCATCCAACATGCTATATGACACATAGTCCATTTTTATTTTGGATCCCATATGGTGATGGAATTCTATTCACTATATGTAGGATGGATTGGGAAAGAGTGATTCTTGGAACCAAAGAGTGGGATCATGAGAGTCCAAGTGCATTTTGGCTTCTTAATGACCACATTATTGCAACCCAAGATCAACAGTTCCATATATATCATAAATGGAGAGAGAGACAACGTAATTTGAACAATTTTATCTCTCATTTTCAGCCATGCAGCCCCTACACATTGCAGAAGAAAGGGATTGGTGATTGTTTCTATGAGATACCAAGGATGGCTCACTTTTTTGGGATGATAGCATGCAGATTGAAGTTTCTCATGGGGATTGAGGCATCCAAAATTTACCATCTCTCATACCTTGAGGAGGCCAATGGACAACATATAACTCTTTCTATATATCTCCCACTTCTTCATGATGAAAGCTATTTGGGTTATCTACCAAAGGCTAACTTGTATACTTGGGAGGAGACATATCCATTGGAGGTTTTGCAGTATCCTTACAGTTGCTTGAGGACAAGCAACATTTTGGAGGGGAGGACTGTAATATTCCAAAATTAATTGGAATATTAAACTTTTGTTTTGTCACTTAGTTAGGTGAATAACTGGGTAGGGAGACCCATAAATATCTTTATGAAGAATAAAACCACTTTTCATGTGAAAGTGGATCATCATTTCATCTTAATAAATCACCCTAATGTGTGAAAAGGGGCTAGAGCATGTGGACTAGGTCAATGTTGACCAAATCAACAACGTTGTTATGGAGATCATGGAGAATTAATGGAGGACAACGCAATCATTTAGGAGGAGTGTATGCATGAGAGTAGCTCCATTATTGAGTGGGAGCCAGGGTGAGGAAGCTCACCAAGAATAAAATGAATAAGATGGCAGCATTAGAAGGGATGGATTTGTAATATTGATTTTGATCTTTTTAGATTTGGATTTTTCATGTGACATTTATGTGCATGCTTTTGCTATTTAGTAGGGTTTGCTGTGCTTTTTAGCACAAGGGTGTTTCCGAGCGGAAATCCCACCCTCAGCCTCAGGGGACATAGAGTGCCTACTAAGGAAAGGTTATATTGAGATGCGTTACCACTCTCTAGAATTTTTCCAAGCTTCAGTCTCATATACAACATAGTCTATTTCAAATTTGTGTTGTGTTGCAGGGGTGTAGCAGTGGAGGAGAGATATCTCCAATTTCTGAGCTAGTTTTCCATTGGAGGGATCATCCTTTCATCTGGAAGCTTGTGAGGAAGTTCTCAGGACCTCATTTCATATTTTTTCACCAAGCCAAGTATTTATCATTAGCTACAGTGCAGTTTCTCTCAAGGACTGCGTTATTTTAGAGAGTAGCTGCAGCAGTGGATTTATTGCCCTAGTTGGAGGAGTTGTGTTTCCTTTGAGGGGATCAACCCTTCATTTAGGAGATACATTAGAGGAGGATCAACCATTTCATATTTCAGATCAGCCACCTTCTATCAGTGATTTAGTTGTAGAGATTATTCAGCCCTAGGGCCAAATCTACTATTTTTGTAGAGTGTGTATTTCCGAAAACCTTTTTGGGTTGTCTTGGAAATATTTTTTGGAGCATGGATATCTAGTCTTAGCACTTTTGGAGAATTAGATCAGCAGCAATATATTTTCTTATTTTTTAGCTATTATTATCTCATAGACAACATAGTTTTTGCATTCATGTATTTCATGTATTAACAACATTTCAGATCTAGGTGTATGCTTTCATGGGAGGCTTGTTTGCCCAACTTGAGTGATCTTTCCTTCAAGTATTTGTACCTATTTGGTTGTTATAATCATAATGGAATGGATCTATGGTTGTCTCATGTATTGATATCTTGATATTTTTGCATAATTACATATTTTATGTGCTATATTGTTGCTTCCCAATTTTGGGATATTACACATGGGCTTTTTGTTCATCGTATACTACAATATAAATTACATTCACACAATTTAATTATTTAATTAAAATTATTAAAATTAATTTAATTAATTAAAATTATTTAATTAAATTATTTATAAAAAAGGGTGAAAATGGATAAACCAAACAATATTATTGACAAATTATACATGCCGAAATGACCCGGCAACATGAAGGAAAGTCTCAGCAATAAGCTTTGAGGAAAAAGCTTTTGAAGAAGAAGGAAATGTTATTTTAATATAATTAATAAAAAATGAAAATAAATATAAATAATGTCAATAATAAATAATAAAATAATGATTATGTTAAAGTAGTCATTAAGTTAAGTGAAAATGCATGTCTAAAGACATGCCAGGCATGAAAAGACACCTGCCTAGGTATATAAGCAGACCCTCATTATAACATTCAATCATCACTTGTACATTTTTATATATAATAAATTGTTATTACAAATAAATTTTGTGTATTTTACATTTAAATTCAACAAGCTATAAGTTTTGTTGCTTCAAACATCATAAAATATTTTTCATGGATTAAGGAGAGGTTCGTTTCCTTACATCTAATGAGGATTTTTTCCAAATTTTCAAGAGCTTCCTCGAAATAATTTCCATAGACCGTAAAACCATCCATATAAAAAATCATATAATTTCCACAAAATCATGGATTAAATCAGAAAAAATGCCCAGAACTGCCCTCTGGAATGTTGCAGGTGCATTGCATAATACAAAAGGAAGTACTCTATAAGCACAAGTTCCCCATGGAAAGGTGAATGTTGTTTTGCCTTGATATTATGGATCTACTTGGATTTGGTTATATCCACTAAAACCATCCAAGAAAGAAAATTAATTTTTCCCTGCAAATGTATCAAGGACTTGATCTATAAAGTGAAATGGAAAATGTTCTTTCAAGGTGGCTTTATTCAATTCCCTATAATCAATGAATACTCTCTATTTTCCATTTTCCTTTGGAACAATCACTGATGGTGAGACCCATTGACTATCATATATTGGATAAATGAAATTCACATTCAATAACTTTTGCAACTCCTCTTTAACAATTTCCTTGAGATTTGGATTCATGCTCCTTTGAGGTTGTCGAATTGGTCTGACATTTTCTTCAAAATACATATGATGCATACAAGTGTTAGGATCAATTCATTTCATATCGGTGTATTCCCATGCATAGGCAGAGGAATTTTCTTGTAACACATTTATCAATTCTTTCTTTTGAGATTCTTCCAAATTATTATTGATATTCAAAGTTTTTCCTGGAAATATTTCTATTAAAGAATTGCCAAATTTTTCCATAGAATGCAGAGTCATTTGATGAGATGATAAATATTCAACATTACATTGTTCTTGAAAACCTTTATCTTGTTCAAAATATGAGGAACAATCATTATTATTCATCAAATTTAAAATCTGATCTTCCTCATCTATTTGTGAATAAGAAAATATTGGTTTTATATCAAAGTCCTCACTATCATCATCTATCCAAACTTAACTTTCTACTTCTATTGTTTTTCTTTCTGGAGGGTATAGTGTGAATTTCTTAGTAGAGCTTCCATCAGAGATAAACATATCACCAGATCTAGAACTTATAAGAGCATCAGTTGTAGCTAACCATGGTCTTCCTAGAATCAATGGATGTCCTCCTAAATTATTCTTGGGAGTTAAAATCACAAAATTAACAGGATATTCCCAAGAATATAAGGAGAAATATACATCTTCTAACACACCATCTGGTTTAATTACAGATATATATGTTAACTGTAATAATGTTGGTGTGTACTGAAGATTAGAAATTTTTAATTTATCCATAAATTTTTTACTCATGATATTAATAACTACTCCTAAATATATCAATAAGTTTGTAATATCGAGACCATTAATGTGTGTTTTTACGATGGGGTATCCTGGATCTAGATATTTTTGCACTGTTGGTTTTCCCATCATAATATCTACAATTTCCCAACTAACTAGATTTTTTTTAATTTATTTCTTTTTCCTTCCTGGGTTTTTAATGCTTAATTCCCTTTTTGTTTTTGAAAAAAATGGAATTTACTTTATAGCTTGTAATAAAGGAATTTTGATGCAAACATTATTTAATTCATGTAGCATTTCATATTCACGAAACACAATTTCTTTCTCTATTCCTTTGTCAATTTGTATCCTTCAAGGAAAAGGTGGATTTTGAACAGAAACATAATTTTGTTCTGCAATGGGAGTTGAATTTATTGGAGTGTCATTAGAATGTACAAGGCTACTTTCTTTCTGAGAAATTTATTCTTGATTAAGAGATGTTTCTTTCTCAAGGAGTTCATCTTCTTCCTAAATAACAACAGATATAAATTGGACATTATTTAGATCTAATGGAGTTATCATGCAAGCTAAGAAATTTTGACCTTCTATATTGTATACAGGTTGTGAATTTTTATTTTTTTGGGTTCAGAAGTGGTTGAGTAGGTAGTTGATTAGTTTTTTGGGGGTATGATGTAGGTGGTAATGGAAGTGGTTTATTAGAAGACTGAGTTTGTAATTGAGATTGTGGAAAATAATTTGATTGAGGAGTATAATATGGAGTTTGATATGGAATAAATGGTTGTTGAACCTGATTAAATTGAGGATTCATAGGAGGGTACCGCCAACCTTGTGTCCATAATGGATTTTGAGGTGGCCAATATTTCCAAGGCATTGGGGTACTCCAATTTTTTTGAGGTTGTGCATATGATTGGTACTGAGGGTCAAGACCTTTCATTATGTTTGTTTGTTGTGGTTTCCATGGTATTTTACCTATAAAACAAAGTGACTCATCTTAGCTTGTTTCAGTTTCACTTTCAAAGACTGCTTTAAGTCTAGGGATTGAACGGCATACTTTATTGTCATGGTTTTCTACATAAATAGCACATATTTCCACACTATCAAGAGGGAATTTTGTTAGAGCATGTTTCTTTCTGAATTTAGGACAAAATATTGAGAATGTAACATTTTCATATTTTTTCTTTATTTGAATTTTAAGGGTATCCAATTTGTGACTAAGACTCCCTAAAATATTTGTTTTAAAATTTTCAAACAATTTGCCTATTTCTGCTCTACTTATTATTCTAGCTACATATTCATTAATCCTAGACATAACATGATCTCTCGATTTTTTCCAATTCTAGCCTTACCTCTTGAAATATATGTACAAATTTCAAAATTTCTCTCAATGATAACTGTGAAACATCTCCTTTACCCATTAAATTGAGAAGATCTATACACTCATCTCTAATGGATTTTAGCAGAAGAGCTTTCAAATTTTCATCATCTAAAGTATGCATTTTATCCCTTTTAACATTGTAAGCAAATCTTTCAACCAAATCCTCAAGATTTTCATCCTCTTTTTGCATCATTTTAAAGACTCTATCTTTAAGTTTATGAGGAATACAATAATATTTGTATTTTTCTAAGAATACATCTTTCATTTCTACCCATGTTCTTATGGTATGTGTTCCTAATCCCATAAACCATTTAAGTGCTCTGTATTTAAGAGTAGTTGGAAACAATTTCAATTTTTGAGAATCAAGAAACTAGTCATAAGACCTACACAAAACTTCAAACTCAAAAAGAAATGTCTTGAGATCCTCATTTATTACTCCATGGAAATTAGGGAGGATGGAGGGTTTCATTGTGGTTGTGGTATCTTCATCTAATATGGGAAATCCAAAAGGTTCTGGTTCTCCTCTTCCACCTCTTAAACCTCTTCCTCCACCTCCTCGTATATTTCCTCCTTTACCTCTTCCTCCTCCAATGCTATGTTCACCATTCACATTGTGTACCTCTCCTTCCCCTTCTCCTACCATTGTAGATTATTAAAAGCTTATGTAAGGTTCTATAATTAGGTTTTATAGCTCCTCCTTTGGTTCTTCTCTCAATGGAATTCTAAAATAATTTTCTCCTTCTTCTTCACTAGGGACTTCTACTTCTTGTCCTAGAGGTTTCCCTCTAGTTGAAGATAGAAATATTACTCCTTATGTTGAGGATGTAGGTTCTTATACTACAACTCCAGTAGAGGAATTTGGTGAATCCCTAGGTTTGATCTCAGATCTAATTACCTCAGGAAGTCTATATCTTCCTATGAATGATGGATTACAAGTTTCGGTGGATGGTGTGGCACTATGTGGTCTCGATGGGGTGAGTGGTGATGTTGGAATTTAAATCCTACCTCCATGTACAAATATATCACTAGAATCTCTTTCCCTATTCATAAATGTATTTTTATCATTTTTTTTTTATGAAAAAAAGTCTCCTAAATAATAAATCATATATTCCCTTCCTCGACAACGACACCAAAATGTTTGGTAATTTAATTGATGTTAAATTACTTCATAAATTATCGACCATGACTTGTAAACTGATGAAGTGTAAATGCACTGTTTGTGCTAGGAATTCTTATTAGGTGAATACTTTTCAAATTAGATTAGGATGTTTCATGCACTTTTTTTTATATAAAACTTATTCAAAGCAAAAATACTATCACCCTTGCAAAAAGAAATCACACTTGCATAAATTAAATCTCCACACAAATTGAAATTAAATGTAAATATAATTCACACTTTGATAGGAAAGGAAACTAATTTTCATAATCAAATGAAAATATTCTCCACACTAGAAAATTAAAATTAAATCTTTACTAATAGAAATATAATAAAATCTTAAGTTTGAATTCAAAATGTCACACATGGAAAAAAAAAATATCACACTGTCACACTATCATACTAATAAAACCTTGAAAGCATTCTATTTCTGAATGAAATTTGAAATAAAATTAATCTTACTCTAACATATACATGTGCACGAGAATCCTTTTATTCATTCACACAAAAAATTCATCAAATCTATGAAAGAAACTTCAAATAAACTTAACAATAAACTCTATCTCTGTTCATAAGCATCCACTGAAAATAGAATATCAACTGAGATGTTAATTCTAATGCTAAAAAATTGATATGTGGACATTGTACTTTGATGGTTCCAAAACGCAGGAGGGCTCTGGAGCTGGCTTCATTTTAATAGACACATAACGAAGAAAACATATTATCTCTATTTTCTTGGAATTCGAGTGCATGAACAACACTGCGGAATGTGAGGCACTCAACTTGGGCTTGCAAAAAGCCATCAACCTCAAAGTTGTGTTTCTCAAAGAAATAGGTGACTCAGGAATTTTTGTACGATACGTACATGATACCATACACTATGTGTCACCTCATATTAAAAGTTATCAATAATAGCTATGGCATTTGATTTCACATTTCCAAGATTTTAATATTATTTCTATTCCTAGAATGTGTAACGTAGTTGTAGATGCATTGTAAAATGTTGTTGCTAGGTTATCACCGCTAAGGGACAATTTTTTCTGTAGAGATTCTTTATAAGCCATAAATCCCTGATAACATTACTAATTTACGCATTTTCAATGATGACTATTAGATACTACACTTCATGGTGAACGTTAATGTATTTAAAGATGCATATATCGATGAAGATGAGCATGAGAAGGTGTTGCAGAATGCAGCTAGCACAAGAAAAGGAAAGCTCAAGTCAAAAGGCATGGTTTCATTAGAAAATCTATATGACTTGCAAAACCGCTTTCGTGCACCATTCAATGCTAAGACCCATAGCTCAACGTTGTTGAACGTTGCAGATCAATTAGGGAACATGAAAAGATACAAGTTTTGTCAATCTTGATACTTTCTACACATCATAGGAGCAACAAGGTTTCATCCGCTTATTCAAGAAGTACTAAGATGTATTTGCATGGATGTATGATGAGCTCAAAACTTATGACATGCGAATTATCCAGCATGTTATCCCATTTAAAGAATGAGTAAAGCCATTTCAAAAAAAGTTGTGAAAGTTACATTTGCAGCTTGAGCCTCTTATTCAAAAGGAGTTAAGGAAGATTTTGGATGCTCGGATCATATATAAAGTGTGATATTCTACATGGGTATCAAACTTGGTCCCGGTAAGGAAGAAGTCCAGGGAAATCTGCTTTTGTGTTGATTTTTGTTATCTGAATCGTGCCTCAGACAAGGATAAATACCCTGTACCGTCTATAAAACAAATACTAAAAACAGTATTAGGGTTAGAAATGTTTTCTCTATTGGATGGATATTCATGATACAACCAGGTTCTGGTCTCAGAGCCTGACATACTTAAAACAACATTCTGCACCAAGTGGGGCACATTCACATTCAAAAGAATGCCATTTGGGTTGATTAATATCGGTGCAACATTTCAACGTGCCATGGAAATCTCATTATGTGAGGTGATTGTAAAAAGCGTAATGGTCTACCTCGATGATGTCACAATGTTTTCTAAGGAGAGATCTGACCACATACATCATCTGAGGAAATTTTTTGAGCGATGGCGTAAGTACGAGATATCTCTTAATCCCAAGAAGAGTATTTTCACAATGTCTGAGGGTAACCTCTTGGACCACATCAATTCTAAAAGTGGTATTAAAGTAGATTGAGAGAGGGTCAAAGAAATTACGTAGATTCCCTTCCTAGTGAAAAAAAGCGGTACGCAGTCTTTTCTGGGGAAGATCAACTTCCTTCGTATGTTCATATCCGATTACGTATAGATTATTAAGCCAATACAGGAGATGGTAAAGAAGGATGTAATATACGTATGGGATAAAATAGAAAAGGACACATTTTCCTGTATCAAATAGGCTATTGCAGAGGCACCTTCCATGTACCACCCAGGCTTCAAAAAATATTTCTTGCTCTATACCTTCGCTTCTGATACTTCTCTCGTTGTTGTACTTAGGCAAAAGGATAATCAGAACAATGAGTGACCCATATATTTAATGAGTGCTAGTATTCAAGGACCTGAAATAAATTATCCCACCATTGATAAACATGCTTATGTGGTATTTAAGGCAGTGAAGCACTTTTGGCCCTATCTCTTGAAAAATCATTCTATTATATTTGTTCTACACCCAGTTGTCAGATCACTATTCATTCAACAAGATCTAGGTGAGAGAAGAGCCAACTAGATGAATAGTTTACAGGAGTATGACTTAGAGTTCAAACTAGTTCACATAATCAAGGGCCATGGTCTATGTCGAATAGCATAAAAAGTAGTGGATGCAAAGGAAGAATAAGATCCCTTTGGATGGGAGCAAGGAATTGAAATTTATAATGTTGAGAAAATGCCTCCCACTATCATTGCAAACTCTTCGTACACATATGTGCACCAATACCTCGAGCAAGGCACTATTCCCTCCCATTTATCCACATGAAAAAAGAGGGATCTTATACTTAAAGCATTATCTTACCAGTTGGTGCATGGGGTGCTTTTCAGAAATCACCATAACACAATAGTGCTCATGTTTTTGGAAGCACATGATTCATAGAAGGTATTGCGTGATCTCCTTGATGAACTAATCAGGGGACACTTTGCAGGAAACAAAACCACGCATAAGATCATGTAGGCCATATTCTATTGGCCTACTTTATTCAAATATGCTTACACTTACGCCTGCAAATGTCCGATTTGTAAAATGTGTTTCGACCGAAACAAAAATTCAACATCCCCATTGCATCCTATCATAGTGGAATAACTTTTAAACACTAAGGCTTGGATGTTATTGAAGAAATATTTCTGCATTCATCAAAGTATCACCACTATATTCTCACTGGGCTGATTACTTTACGCAGTGGACAAAATCAATTCTGCTCAAACACGTGAATGATCAGGAAGTCATCAACTTCCTTCAACAGAATATCATTTCTAGGTTCAAAATTCCTACTTCACTTGTTTTAGATAATGCAATGTACTTTTCATCAGTAAAATTCTATGATTTTGCATTAGAAAATGGGAATGTATTGAAGCACTCAACTAATTATTATCCACAAGGGAATGGTCTGGTTGAGTCCAAAAATAATAACCTCTTCTACGTCATCAAAAAGACCATATTCTTTGAACAAATGAAATATCACTTCTCTTTGGTAAATGCTTTATGGTCTAACCTAGTCGTGCCAAACCCCTCTTTGAACACCTCCCCTTAATTCCTAGTGTATGGAAAATAATCCATCCTCCATCCCAACATCTACTTACCTTCTCTCCAACTTTCACAAGAATCCCAAGGCAAACCATGCTTATTACTGCAACCTAGGATGGAAACTCTTCACAAGTTACACGACGAAAGGCTGAAAGAAAAAAGAAAAAATTTCACATGATCAAAGTAATATCAAGAGGTGGCTTGATAGGAAGTCTACAAGGAAGAAGAAATTTAATGTGGTTGACTTAGTATTGAAGTGGGAAAAATCCCATGAGGACAAAGGAAAACACAAAAAGTTTCAATCCCTGTGGATTGGACCATTCACAGTCCACGAAAAGCTTGGACAACACACTTATCATCTTCAATCACTTGATGGGAATATTGAATATCTCCCTATCAATGGCCAGGAATTAAAAAATTTCTTTCAATGATGATTCGAGGCTATGCCCACTATATACAAAATATTTCCTTTTTTGTTTGTTTCTTGTCGTGTTTGTGTTATTTGAATAATTTTCATACTTGTACATGTTTTGGCTTCTTAGTATGTGTGTGGCTGTGTTACTGATCTGAAAATGGAATGTACTTGTTTAAGGGTGCAAGGTATCCATTTCCCAAAATTTCAAATTGAGCTATACACTCCAAGTGACCTCTGAAATTGTGAAAACTTCTTATTTCTTATACGGAGATAGACTGTAGGGGCATTCACCGGACATGTCACCTCTAAAGAGAGGATGAGTTCCAGAGGCTACCTGGCCCTCTACAGGCTCTGCCTAAAGAAATAAGGAAGTAACACTTAGAAGTCTTTGACATACACATACTTGAAGTTTGATGTCTTGCGGAATAAGACAAATAACTTTCTGCAGCTGAGTAGGTGATTATGTGTGTATGAAAGTTATGTATATTTTATGTTTAACACTTTATATCAGTTTGGTTTAGCATATCATCTTCAGCAAATAAAGACATCAAAATGATAAAGCAGTTCACCCCCTCCTCTGGGCTACATCTGCTGGACCAAGCCTCTCAAACTAGGCTTGTCCTCTTGTATTAAAAATGCTACAAAGGCTAATACAAGAATAAGAGTGTCTCGAAAGATAGATCTGACTGTAAATACAGAATCAGAAGATAGGAATTAGCTAAACATGCTCTTTCCCAAACACTAAACAGTGAAAATGTACCTTATAGTACTTTTCCCCAATTGGCCCTGGTGGCTCTTTAGACTTGCATGGAGAATTTCGAGGTGAATATGACCTCAATTGGTTCTAAAACCTCTGCCATTAGACTCAGAATGTCGAAAATAGCAGAAACAGGCTTTTTAATCACCAAAAATGGATGAACATAGCCCCCAAACAGCTCCAACACTGAAATGGCCCTGGTGGCCCTGAAAGCTTCCCTGAAGCTAAACAGTGAGAAGAATTCCTCAAAAGGAAAAACAAGCTGTAGAAATGGTTTCAGAATGCTGAAAAAATTCAGGAATGACCTTCGTTCCACATTCACTGGCTGCACAATTCCCAATGCAGCTCCCACTCTGATTTGGCCCTAGTGACTCCTGGAACTTCCACGAAGCAAAACCACCTGAAAAAGGCCTCAGATGGCTGTGAAACCTATGCCAATGGCTTCAGAAGGTCGAAGAGACCCAAAATCAAAAAAAAATTCGTCTTCAAAGACCTCCCCTAGCAGAAGTTATGGCACATTTACTAAACTGCCAGTTTCACCTTGAGAAACTCCACCAATTGTGGAGAAACTGTAGATAAGCCCACCAAATAAGGCGGTGGCGCCAAAACGGGCGGAGCCCGCCAATTCACCCGCACGGTTAGTCGTTGGCAATAAATTTTATGTTGATCCGCGTTCATATGGGCGGGGTTGCAAACGGTTTCAAACGTTTTGAATTAATACATATGGTTTATTAAATAACACCATATCACATATAACAACTTTATAACCGCCCGTTACAAGCGCGCCGAGCATTTGGGTGGTGGTTCCCGCCATTGGTTTTATGGGAAGGGGGCTGGCCCTTAGGGGCTGGCCCCCTTTCGGGCCCCGCCCAAACTAACATACACCATAAATAGAACCCCGTCCGCAACCATAAACAATGAACAAACAATGGTCCATTGGTTAAGTCGGTTGGTTAATACATGCCCGGTCGCTGGTTCGAATCCGACCACTCCACAAAAATTTTGAAACGCATTTCCAATTCGACCTTGGGGCCACGTGGCGGCCTCCGGGCTAGCCACGTGGCGCCTTCTCATTGGCTGCCAACGGAATATTCCCCAGAATATTCTGTGGAATATTCCACGCAATATTCCCAGAATATTCTGTGGAATATTCTTTTTTAAATAAAATTTTCCACAAAGTCAAATTTTGGCATTTTTAATGGAAATTGAGAAATCTTCAAACTTGAATAACTTCTGCATACGGCGACCGTTTTTCGAACCGTTCACGGCGCCGGAATCAGGAATACGAGCTCTATCTGGTCGTTCAGGTTCAAACTAGTTCTTAGCACCTTCATTTTTGACCATTTTACGACACTTGGTCCTGAGCTCCTGATCACACCTCCCAAATGAGAAGCTTTTGGTCCCCAAAAGCTTACTGAAATGCTGAGCTGAACTGTAGTACAGCAAATGAGAGAATAACAACATCCTCTTCTCTTCAGCCTCCAAAAATTTCCTTGTATTGCTAACTGTTCACATGGCGAAATTTGCTGAATGAGCCATGTACTTGTGCCGAATCCCGACCAAGTTTTCTTGCCATACCAATCTGCCATACTGAAACCAGCAATGACACTTGCTGAACTTTGTGCCCTCTTTTCTTTCATGCCTTTCCAACTCATGGAATCTTGCACTGCTTTGCACTGACACTTCGTTCTCTGCACCAAACGACACCAAAAGCATCTTGTGCAACATATGACATCAACAACCAGTTGACAATGAGATGTGCTATAACAATGACACACAAAATCTGTAACAAGTGTGCACACAACCGACACAAGTCGATAAACAACAAGATACATCTTGACAAACATGTGTATGTATCATGTACAATGAACTATATACAGTTCGCTAATTACACATACAACCTCTATGTACATGTGCAACTTCAACTCTTCTTTCCAAATACCCACAAGTACATCATCCCAAAAACATGTGGGTGAACAAGAGCTGAACCAAAAGATATTGCTGCAACATAAGTGAGTATCATACTCATCTTTTACACCTCCATGGCGAAATTTTGCAACAACTAAGAAATTCCTTCAACTGAAACTGCTTTTACATGCAATCTTGCATCAACTTTTCAACTGAAATACATGCATACCAATTTGAAATTTGCATGTACAAAATGAGTAATGACTTACTGCAATAAGAAGTCCATCCACTTCTCACCAAGCCAACTCCATGGCGACTTTTGCTGCTGCAAATTTTCCTCATGTGAAACTTTCCTTTCCACATCAATAATGGACTCCATAGATCCACTTGCGCCAAACTGTTTGTCCCTTAGCTGCATACGCTTTGGACGATTTGTTGGATGCAAAGTCCAACAATGAGAGACATCATGTCCCTTCCTTTGACAAACTGAGCAAATCTTAAGCACTTTCTGAGAAAGTTCTCTTTGCCTCTTTTGCTTCCTGTGTGCTTTCTTTTTCAACCAACATCTTGAAGCAACATGGTTAAACAAACCACAAAAAGAACATGCAATTCTTTTCCAATGCTTGTGTGGAAATTTTCCATGCTTTACATGATCAAAGGAAATATGATTGAAATCAGATTTAGACCTTTCTCTTTCACCTTCATTACCTTCATGAGAAGGTGATTCGAAAGAAGAAGAAGCTCCCTTTGGAACACTATCAATCCCATCAATGGTTTTAGAGCTTTCACCACTCCCTTGTTCAAGTGCATGTTGATGCACACCTTCTTCTTCAAGCTGATACTTGGCTAAGGCTTCTTTGGCAACAAGGAGTTGGCCTTCCATTTCCTGCAATTGGTCAGAAAGCAACTGCTTCTCTTCCCTCATGGAATTCAACTGATCTTGAAGTCTAGAGCTCTTTCTTTCATCCTTATACATTTCTCTCACCATATTCATCATGATGAAAAATTCTTGCTTCAAGCCTTCATCAAAAAATCTTGTGAAGGAGGACAATTTTGAGAACTCACTTATGGAAGTTGTCATTATAAAAATGAACAAAAGAGCTTCAGCAAACTCAAACAACAAGTAGTTTGCAAAATAATAAAGCAGTCAATCTTCAACACTGCTTAAGACACCTTTCAAGCTACACAATCAAGCTAGTGATGTCAGTCAAGCAAACCTAGTGCTCTGATACCATCTGATCTGAAAATGGAATGTACTTGTTTAAGGGTGCAAGGTATCCATTTCCCAAAATTTCAAATTGAGCTATACACTCCAAGTGACCTCTGAAATTGTGAAAACTTCTTATTTCTTATACAGAGATAGACTGTAGGGGCATTCACTGGACATGTCACCTCTAAAGAGAGGATGAGTTCCAGAGGCTACCTGGCCCTCTACAGGCTCTGCCTAAAGAAATAATGAAGTTAACACTTAGAATTCTTTGACATACACATACTTGAAGTTTGATGTCTTGCGGAATAAGACAAATAACTTTCTGCAGCTGAGTAGGTGATTATGTGTGTATGAAAGTTATGTATATTTGCT
Organism: Pinus albicaulis; assembly: GCA_034641835.2. NCBI lineage: Eukaryota > Viridiplantae > Streptophyta > Pinopsida > Pinales > Pinaceae > Pinus > Pinus albicaulis. Next base: position 1,637,412,103 of record CM076582.1, read on the forward strand.
GTTTAACACTTTATATCAGTTTTGTTTAGCATATCATCTTCAGAAAATAAAGACATCAAAATGATAAGCAGTTCACCCCCTCCTCTGGGCTACATCTGCTGGACCAAGCCTCTCAAACTAGGCTTGTCCTCTTGTATTAAAAATTCTACAAAGGCTAATACAAGAATAAGAGTGTCTCGAAAGATAGATCTGACTGTAAATACAGAATCAGAAGATAGGAATTAGCTAAACATGCTCTTTCCCAAACACTAAACAGTGAAATTGTACCTGATACAGTACTTTTCCCCAATTGGCCCTGGTGGCCCTTTAGACTTGCAGGGAGAATTTCGAGGTGAAGATGACCTCAATTGGTTCTGAAACCTCTGCCATTCAACTCAGAAGGTCGAAAATATCAGAAATAGACTTCTAAATCACCAAAAATGGATGAACATAGCACCCAAACAGCTCCAACACTGAAATGGCCCTCTTGGCCCTGAAAGCTTCCCTGAAGCTAAACAGTGAGAAGAATTCCTCAAAAGGAAAAACGAGCTGTAGAAATTGATTCAGAATGCTGAAAACCTTCAGGAATGACCTTCGTTCCACATAAACTGGCTGCACAATTCCCAATGCAGCTCCCAAACTGATTTGGCCCTGGTGGCTCCTGGAACTTCCACGAAGCAAAATCACCTGCAAACGGCCTCAGATGGCTGTGAAACCTGTGCCAATGGCTTCAGAAGGTCGAAGAGACCCAAAATCAAAAAAAAATTCGTCTTCAAAGACCTCTCCTAGCAGAAGTTATGCCACATTTACTAAACTGCCAGTTTCACCTTGAGAAACTCCACCAATTGTGGAGAAACTGCAGATAAGCCCACCAAATAAGGCGGTGGCGCCAAAATGGGCGGAGTCCGCCAATTCACCCGCATGGTTAGTCGTTGGCAATAAATTTTATGTTGATCAGCGTTCATATGGGCGGGGTTGCAAACGGTTTCAAACGTTTTGAATTAATACATATGGTTTATTAAATAACACCATATCACATATAACAACTTTATAATTGCCCGTTACAAGCGCGCCGAGCATTTGGGTGGTGGTTCCCGCCTTTGGTTTTATGGGAAGGGGGCTGGCCCTTAGGGGCTGGCCCCCTTTCGGGCCCCGCCCAAACTAACATACACCATAAATAGAACCCCGTCCGCAACCATAAACAACGAACAAACAATGGTCCACTGGTTAAGTCGGTTGGTTAATACATGCCCGGTCGCTGGTTCGAATCCGACCACTCCACAAAAATTTTGAAACGCATTTCCAATTCGACCTTGGGGCCACGTGGCGGCCTCCGGGCTAGCCACGTGGTGCCTTCTCATTGGCTGCCAACGAAATATTCCTCAGAATATTCTACAGAATATTCCACGGAATATTCCCAGAATATTCTGTGGAATATTCTTTTTTAAATAAAATTTTCCACAAAGTCAAATTTTGGCATTTTTAATGGAAATTGAGAAATCTTCAAACTTGAATAACTTCTGCATACGGCGACCGTTTTTCGAACCGTTCACGGTGCCAGAATCAGGAAGACGAGCTCTATCCGGTCGTTCAGGTTCAAACTAGTTCTGAGCACCTTCATTTTTGACCATTTTACGACACTTGGTCCTGAGCTCCTGATCAGTTACACTAAAAATTGTCACCTTAACATTCTGCTAACTGTATGAGCTCATTAACACTCATACATGTCTCCTCTGTAAGTCTTACAACCTTTACTCCTCATGTCAAGCCCTGAAACAGGAGGAAAAACCCTAAAAAATCTCAGAAACTTTGGGTACGTAGGTAACATGATGCCTGCCTACGTTCCTAGCTTGGGTACGCAGGTAATACACTGCTTACTTGTGTTTTAGAACACATTTTTCCTTTGCAATGCCTGCGTACCCTCCTCAAATTCAAAAAGGCGAGAAAGTAAAGTCAAAAACAGTGGTTTGAGGTCAATTCTAGAAGGTTCTAGATGAGATTTTTTGGGGATGAGTACGCTTTGATAAGGTGCATGTATCCCTCACCTTAAGGAAATAATGCCTTGATGTGAGGATTCTATCCCTTTGAAGGAGGATCCTAACCTCCTCATCTGCTCTATAAAAGGAGGCATTGGGTAGTCTCAAATGGTTAAGTTTTTGGAGATTGAGATTTTGGAGATTGAGAATTGGAGTTCAAGCTTTATCTATGATTGAGCTGAAGTGCTGTTGAGATTTAGACTTCTTTCTGTTGATTTTTTGAGAGGAAAGATCTCATAACTCTTTATGCTCCTGAAGGAAGAGTGCAAGACTTATCAAAGTAGAGGAGATTCCTACTTCGGACCCCGGGAAGGCCTTTCGAACATCAAGGCTAAGGTTTTAAGGTTCTTCTGTTATTTTAAGATTAATACAATCAAGTTTTGTTTTTCTCAATAAATTGTCGTTCGATTGTTTATTTCAATAAGCTGTTGTTTGATCATTTATTTCATAGATTCCTTGATCACTATGATAAATATGTTTTATGATTATTTGTTATACAGGTGCTATTTAATATTTTCTTGTTTGTGATTGCAGGTCGACAAAGGACGACACTTCCTTGCGATGAAATAACTCTTGTTGTGACGGAAGGATTATTGTTGCGACGAAAGGACTCTTGTTGCGACGAAGGATTATTGATGAGACGGAAGCTTTACAACTGCAAATAAGCATTTGGATCTAAGGTAGGATCGACACCTTCATAGCATTTAATTGCAAAACAAATATATTTAAAGAAAGACAAACTTAGTTGTTCGTTTGTTGCTAGATTGTCTTTTGACACTAGGGAGATCGGTCTTGTCCGCAAGAACGATTTATCCGGCCAACAGGCTGAAATATAATATAATCTTGTGAAACTTCACCATTTGGATAAACCTTCAGTCCATCTTCCTTGTGTTGGTTTTGTATTTTGGCCAATGAAGTTCTGACGGAAAATACGATCCGTCCATAAGGAGAGTCTTGGCTAAACCATGAACTCGTGTCTATTTAGGAAAACATATGCCTACATCTGGTTATTTATGTTTTGGTTTTCCCATGCTTATCCAACTAGTAGAAGAGGAGAAGTGGAAAAATATAAACGAGAAACCTAAATCAGAGGTACCTATATGCTACTCTGAAGGAATAAACTCTCCTGCTCTCAAGAATTTAGGATCCCTCTTCTGCCCAAAATGAATAAGTGCCAATGCACAGTCCTATAAAAAATAAAAATAAAGGCAAAAGAAGATAAAGGCTTCTTGTGTAGAGAGGTGAAGCAAGCAACTTCGTCGAGGTATTGACCAGGCTCGCTGGTAGCGGAATTTTTTTTGTGTTCCATAGTGACTCCACCGGAGTATTGTCCAAGCCTGCTGGCAGCGGAGAAACACCTGAGATGATAAAATATACTTTGAAAATCTTAAGTTCGCAAAATTCACTACCATTCCCAACTCAAAAAATTATGCTATTGTTCAATTTTATATTTTTTTCAACTCAAAATGTATTATTGGGGCCATGTCTATTCACGGGGTAAGTGGGGAGGCCAAACTAATCCACACGATGAATCAATACTCCCTAAAGAACCAAGCTCCTGCATGAAAGAGATTAACCAAGGCAAAGAAGTTGGAATTCTACCAGTGTCTCGCCGAGTGTTTTCACTGCTACAACATCCTCCAAAATTTTGGCCTACACTCAATTTAGAAGCCTTTCTTGGTATTTTTCATTGTCATTACAAACTTTGAAACTTGTTCCATGTGTTTTCTAAAAGTGTTTTGCTCCCTTTTTCAAGTTAGTCAAAATTTCATCTTTTCGCATGTTGGCTGTCGCATCACGTACATAAGCCTATTCTGGTGGTTTCAAAAGGTCATCTTTGTGTAAATTAGTTGTTCTCACCATGTAAACATCTATCACACTCATTTCCAAATTTTTAAGCATGGTTGAACAAGTGTTGTCACAGTCGTCGCAAAGTGTATCTTAAGTGTCACACTTATCGTAACTCATCGTAAAGTTGTCACAGTGAGGAAAATGCATCATTCATGTGTCATGGATGATTTTTTTTTTTGAGTCATGAAATTATTCTAAGTGTGTGATCACAGTCAAAGTCTTACCAATGTTCACACTAGTCTCACTGATCCCACACTTAAGCCATTTTCAAAAAAATTCCCGACCAAGCAACCTAGCTTCACCCTAGCCTCCCTGAACTGCACATTATGCAGTTTTAGTTCTCTAATCATGACCTTGTCTCTTGGAATTGCGCAATGTGTAGTTCCTGCCTCCCAGGACTGTTGCACTGTGCAGTTCCTGTGCTCAAACCTTGAACTTGACTCTCAGAATTGTGCAATTTCTCCTCTCAGCCGATCCCTAACTGAGCATTGCATGGTCAATAGCCTCAAGCTAACTCATTGAGCCCCTGAAATTCACAACTATGTAATGGCCCAACCTCCCTTGTCTCCCAGAGCTGCGTAGTAAGTTCACCTCATGTCCCTCCCCTCATCCTGTCTCACTATCTCCTAGAACTGTGTAGTTTTCTCCCTCAGCCTAACTTGAACTACACATTGCACAGTATCAAGGCTCAAGGATCCCTCTTTTTATATTGAACTGTGCAACTAATCAGTCACTAGGCCCTCTTCCCACCTCTCCATCTGGTTCTGGCTCAGTTAAAGGACCAATATGCACAATCTTAAACTAGGGGATTTCGGATTGATGTCGTCTCGTCATGAGTTAATTATAGGAATATGTACCCTATCATGCCATGGAAAGATATTCAAGAAGGAGTTGGAGGGAAAAATGATAAAATACATTCTTATAGATGAATACACAAGCTGATCAATCAAGAGAAAGCGAAGGAAAACTATTTTGGGACCATTATTCAAGACTTGAGATCATTGAAGAATCCTTACCACCAAGCCATGCAGAGGTTAAAATAAAATCACCTTCAAGAAGACACTTTTCACTTAGAAGAAACAATGGCTTGACATTACCACATCATCAAGTAGTCCATGTTAGTAGTTTCACGTCATGTCATGCCTTGAATGGTCACATGCCACACCATTGTGGCTAATGAGGTAAATATGTTTCAGAAATGTATTGTAAAGTGGAAGTAAAAAGGACATGTGTGGAATATGAATAGTCATGTAAAGCTAAAAAGTCATAGGAAGTCAAACAGTCATAAGGATAGATGAAGAGTCATAAGGAAGTTGAAGCATCACCTCCTCATTGTTATATATACCCCCTCATTGTAAGAGTAAAGGACTTTTCACCTTGTATCCTCCCACAAAGCATTAGAGAGATAAGCTAGTTCTTTTGGTAAGCAAGTAGTGGCTCCAATGCTCCACTACTCGAGCTAGTGATGTGCGTTCTGTACATGTGTCTTGGAAATTTTACTTAATAATAGAAGCCTTCAATTCCAACACGTTATTCATGCATGGATTATGAATGTTTGTAATACTATTCTACGGATGTTTGTATTTCGTTTTTGTTTTCACATGTGATAAGGTGGCTAAACTATTTCAGTTATTTTAGTACTTATCTTATTGAGAATGTGTTGTAATGGTTGCTAGTGTTGTCTCATCCTTATGGAATATTACGTGGGATACTAGAAAACCTTTCTCATTCGTTGGTTTTAATGACCATCACTTCCCTTGTGGACTATTCCGCTAGATGTTAGACAGATCCTTCTGATCCATGTATGTATCTTCTTGGGTGGTACTATTACCCCTCTTTTAGAGGCTCACTTTTCTCCCTCTCTCTATAGTAGAAGAGCTTGGACACACCTACAACTGAGCACTCACCAAGCACACCTTCTTACTTTTCGAAGGCACCGTTGCATCCCTCTCTCTTGCTAAGAGTTAGAGCCAAGGAAAATATTTAAGAAGCCGATAACTAGGCCATATACCTGATGGAACTCCTATACCAAACAGTGTGAGGTATAATTGGGACTTCATATCGGGGAGATCCCCTGAATATTGGCGGGTACAACACTATCAACAGGTCCTTACACCATCACCAAGTTTGTGGCTGAAAATTGTTTCAGGCTTAGCATTCCCCCATTCCTTGGCCTGCACCCAGTGTTCAATGTGGACTGCCTTCAACCATACTTTCCATCATTGTTGAACATGTATAATATTTCTGAGAATGTAACACCAACATAGCTCAACCTGAATGTATTCAACATGACACAACTTATCAAATCATGGACACACAAATCAAGCACACTCACCAATAAAGGATCCAACTGTATCGAAATGTCAAGGTTAGCCAGCTCCTGCACTAAGTCAAGTGGCTTACCAGGGACCAAATTCAATATAAGTTTCCCCATCTCATGGAGGCACTCAACACAATGGGGACCATTTCTTCCTAGGGGGCTAGGAATTATCTAGGTTAATATTGGTGGCCACCCACCTATTCCACTTGGACCCCCAACACTGTTTCCTTTCAGTTTCCTTAATTCTAGCACAATTTTCTATTTTTGGAAAATTTTTGGGGCCTAAAGTTATGGAGCCATTTTGATGTCCTAAAAGAAATTTTATGGGAAAATAGTGAGTCTGGAAAAGTGCCAAAAACTATTTTAGATATTATTTTTTTCTCCCTCATGGAAATGTTTGAAACAAGGTATTATATTAGCCGAATGAAGATCATATGCCAAAGTTACGACCTTGGGAAGTTGGCAGTCCAAATTACCCCAACGAGGACCAAAAACATTGGCATTTAATCTCATAGGGTTAGGGTTTCACACTTATTATTTATGATTAAAATTCCTCCAAACCTCATTGTAACACAGTTTAGAAGGCATGTAGCCATCACATCTCTTCTCAGAAATAAGCTACCATCACCCAAGCTAGTTTATATTCATTATGTTTGTAAACAATTTTCAACATTCCCTATTTATTAATTTAAGTTCAATATTACTGCATCTCTATGTTTTTGTTTAATTATGTATTTCATTTCATTCCTTCATAAATTCAAATCATTGGTATTAGAGTGGTCTACTCTTTCTCTGTTTTTTTGTGCATGTCCCCAACGAGGTCAGGGCATAAGGAATTGGGACTCGAACTAGTTGAAGCCCTACAAGACTACCCTCATAGAACCTGATGTCCTCCCATAGAGAAAGAAAAGAAAAATGAGGAAGTTAGAGATCCTATCAAATTTTTGCGCAAAGAAGCCCTCGAGCGATAGAGGAACGAAATGATGGACAACTTTTCCTAAATCCTTTGGCTGATGCAAACATGTGATGCATCTTCATCTAGCAGTCACTTTGGAGGTGTTTCCCCTTCAAGGTACAATTTAACTTCAATATCTTGATATTCGAAGGTCAGATAGATTCATATGTTGTAGATAAATGATTAAGTGTTCTGAAAGGTTATTTTTCGATCCATAATTTCTCTCATAAGGAAAATATTACTTTTGCATTGCTTAAAGTCACCCCCCATTTCAAAGAATGGTGGGTAACTTACTGTGAGAGAAGGGTCGAGGAAACCTCGCTGTTTTTGGCTACACCCTCTTAGAAATATTTCCGAGATGATTTCAAGGAAATATATTACCCTTTTTGGAGCTATGAATAAAATTACATACAATGGAGCACACTAAGACAACAAAGGGATCAACATGTGCATGAGTTGACGAATATTTTTCATACTCTGCACACAAAGTTGGGTATCAAAGACTCTGAGTGACATTTAGTGCTCAAATACTATGAATATATGCACAAATATATTCAGGAAGAAATTTATTTCCTGGACATATCCTCGCTTGGTGCAACATACTGATATGCTGCCAAGATTAAACAAAAATTTAAACAAAAGAAGTGAGACTTTGGATCTGCAAATTCGAAGTAGGGCAAGAGCAACCCAAAACCGTAGAATAAAGGAAATAACCAAGGTTGAACAAACTATTACAAACCATGGAAGCCACTAACAAATAATGGCACCAAGAAGATGGAGATGGACACCAAAAAGTGGTGTGAGATCCACAGGAGTCCCATACACAACAAAAATGAATGTCGTGCCAAGCAATCACTAGTGGCTAAACTAAAATATTTGGAGTCTGATGCATGTTTTGACTCTAAGCCAAAACCCGACAATGAGAAGAATATTATTCACGTAGAACCCAATGCCACCATTTCCACCACCAAGGTCGAAAATATTGATATCGAATATCCAGAGGTGGGTGAGGGTCTCTTCCACTCACAAATGTGGGTGAAGGGTACTCCACTGTAGTTCATTGTCAACAATGGGAGCCAAAAGAACCTCATCTCACCAAAGGTCAGTGAGTAATTGGTACTACTAACAAAACCACACCCAAAACCATATACCATCAGGTGGCTTCACCAAGGACGATATCTCCATATCATCCAGTAGTGTCGCCTTCCCTACAACATCAATCCCTTCACGGACTAGGAACTCTGTGATGTTACTCCTCTTGAATTTTGTGATGTTTTATTAGTCCAACCATACTTGTGGAAGATTCATGATGTGTATGTGTCTAGGCCTCGCATTGGGTTATTAATTTACGAAGGAAACTATAAAGGATGCCAGAGGTAAACCTCCCTACCACCATATCGTTGATATCTTCTAAGACATGTAATAAGATCATATCCTCAATCAGGAAATTTGTTTTCTATCTAATTCATTCTCACAGTAAGGGGAAGATCATGGCCACATCCATGGCCCTTGGAAAGGGTCACTCCATGAAACAAAAGCAATTTGATAAGTTCGTGGAAGAATATAGGGACATCTTCTCCTCACTCACAAGAGTACCCTCACACTGTCAGGTCAAGCAATCAATAAATCTGACTCCCATAGCTCCTTTACCCAATGGGCCAATATACAACCACTCTATTTTGGAAAATGAGGAAATCAAGTGGAAAATCCAGGATCTGCTACAAAAGGGCACATCTAACCAAGTTCCTCACCTTATGGGAGACCAATTGTACTCGTATAGAAGAAGGATGGGACCTGGAGACTGTGCATTGATTATCAGACACTAAATAAAATCACTGTCAGGAACAGGTACTCAATTCGACATATTGATGATATTCTTGACCAGCTCAAGGGGGCCAAGTATTTCAACAAGATTTATTTGCAGTCACACTATCACCAAGTTCTTATAGAGCCTACAGATGTATGTAAAACTGCCTTTAAATACAAGGGCCTTTTTGAGTGGTTGGTCATGCTCTTCGGATTGAAAAACTCTCCTGCAACTTTTATGGGGTTGATGGATGACATTATGCGGCCTTTCACCAACTCGTTCAAGGTTTTTTTTTTGGACGAAATCCTCATCATGAATAAGATTTGGTAAGTTCACTTGCAACATATTTATCAAGTCCTTCAAACCCTGAGGAAAAATAAGCTATGTGCCAACCTAGATAAGTGATCCTTTGGCATGGACCAAGTCCAATATTTGGGCTACATAATCGATAATCAAGATGTGCATGTGGATATGACTAAGATCCAAGTAATTAAATATTTTCCAGCCCTGAAAACTATGATATATATTCACATCTTCTTGGGCCTTGCTAATTTCCAATAGAGACTCATGTTGGGATTCTCTCATATGTCATGGCCCTTGAGTCAAGTTACCAAGGGAAAATAAAAAGCGAAGGTTTTTTGGTCCAAGGAAAAATTGAAGGAATTTGTTGAACTGAAACACTACCTTTTGCTCTTCACCAATCCTCACCTTGAAAGACCTATAAGCCGTTTGAGATTGAGAAATATGCCTCAGATTACAATATTGGGTACTCCTCGTAGCAAGGGCATCCAATGGCCTAACACAATGAGACACTCTCTAATATTGTTCATAGGTACCCCACCTATGATAAGGATATGTATTATATCATGTAGGCTTTGCAACAGAGGAAGCATTATATTCTAGGGAAGGAGGTGATCGTCTACATAGATCACCAAAATCCTTAATTTATATAGACACTGGGGAAGTTTTAGAATTATCACCATAAAAAATGGTCCAACAATTCCATTTGAACATAAAGTACGAGAAGGGAAGAACCAATCATGTTGCATATTGCCTTAGTAGATGATCCAGGTGGATATTAGTGGCCACCCACCTATTCCACTTGGACCCCCACCATTTTTTCTTTCAATTTCCTCAATTGTAGCATAATTTACTATTTTTGGCAGTTTTTCGGGTCCTGAACTTCTAGATCCGATTTGAGGCCCTAAACGACGTTTTTTTGGAAAATTGGAAAACGTGAGTGTTTAACTCACGTTTTCAGTCAAAATTTATAGTCCTCGGATACATCTCTCTAACTAGGTATTTTTTGCCTCAAACATAGATTGTATGCCAACGTTACAACCCCGGGAAGTTGATGTACCAATTTACCCTAATGGGGCCCACAGTTTTGGCGATTCATCTCATAGGGTTAGGTTTTTTGATGTTTAGGGCTTTCCATTGTTTCTCAATAATAAATAGGCCATTGAGCCTCATTGTAACATAGTTCAGAGTCATGTAGCCACCACATCTCTTCTCAGAGATAAGCTACCGTTGCCCGAGCTAGTTTGTTTCCATTATGTTTGTAAGCATATTTTAGTTCTTTGATATTAATGAAATGAAGTGTTATTTTTGTTGCATCTCTATATTTATGGTTATATTTGTATTCTATTACATTCCTTTCTAAGTTTGGATCAGTGGTATCAAAGCAGTATGCTCTTTCTCTATTTTTCTTTGCATGTCCCCAACGAGGTCAGGGTATAAGGAGTTAGGGCTCGAATTGGTTGAATGTTTGCAAGACCAGCCTTGCAAACATTGACGACCTCCCATGGCGAAAGAAAAGAAAGACGAGGGAGCATTAGATCCTTTCAAAATATTGTTTGAAGAAGTCCTCGAGTGACAGAGGAACACTTTGATGGACAACTTTTCCCAGATCCTTCGGTGGATCCCACAAGTGACACATCTTCGTCTGACAGTCCCTCTGGAGGTGCCATTCCCTTCAAGGTACAAGCCAAATTTGACATTCTCATATTTGAAGGCTATATAGATGCATACATTGTAGATAGATGGTTAAATCTTTTGGAAGGGTTTTTTTCAGTTCATAATTTTTCCAATCGGGAAAATTTTACTTTTGCATTCCTCAAAGCCACCCCGCATGTCAAGGAGTAGTGGGAAACCTACTGCGAACAAAAGGACAAGAGAGAACCCTCATTGTTTTCAGTCGAAACCACTTGGAATTCTTTCCTAGATTCCATCAAGGAACAATATTACCCCATAGGTAGCTATGAGGAAAAGTACATACAATGGACTATGCTACAACAGCAAAAGGATCAAGATGTGCATGAGCTGACGAATCTATTCCATACCCAATGTGCAAAGTTGGGTATCAAATATTCAGAGAAACATCTGGTGCTTAAGTACCACATATGCTTGAAAAAATACATTTAGTATGAACTGGAGTTCCTCGACATCTCCTCGCTTGGTGAAACATACCGATATGCTACCAAGATCGAGCAGAAATTTAAACAAAAGAAGTGAGACTTTGGATCTGTGAATCTGAAGCAAGGGAAAGGTGCACCCAAACCATAGAATAAAGGACAAAGCCAAGGCAGGGTGACCTAGGACAACCCACCGAAGCTGAAATTAAATAACAACACCATGAATACAAAGAAGGACATGGGAAAGTGGTGTGAGCTCCATAAGATCCCCACACACAACACAAGTGAGTGTCGGGAAAAGCAGTCACTCATGGCTGAGCTGAAGGCTTCTGAATCAGATGCATGTTCTGACTCAGAGTCAGGACCTGAAAAGGGGAATGGAAAATAGAAGTATATTATTGACGTGGAGCCCAGTGCCACCGTTTCCACCATAAATATCCAAAAGGATGAGCCCGAAGATCCAGAGGAGGGGTGTTGGAACGGGGTTCCCTAACCTACGTTTTTGGTATAATTTTGTAATAGTCGATCTTGCATAGGGGTTTTGGGGTGGGTCAAAGTCCCTAATGTTTTCTAATGGGTTAAAGGGTAGCTCTAGGGTCTGAAAACCACGGTTTGCGGACCATCGGATAGCAAAGGCTAATATGTTATAAATAGATAGATATTTGGGTCTAGTAGGTAAGTAAGACATAAGATTGATGCTACGTGCGAATTGTTAAGATCTGTCTGGGTTGTTTTGGGTAAGGACTCCTACTGGCTGTGTGTGCAGAGATCCTCAATTCTACTATGTGCGAACCCCAATAAGCTATGTGCGTGGGTTGTGTTTGGGTTGTAAGTGGATCTTTGATGCTAATGAATGCATAATATATTTGAAGTACCTTTGTGCTATCTAGATTGATTATATTTACTATTGAAGTGCATCTGTGGTATTTATTTAAACTACAAATTTATTTGTGATCTGGAATTAGCTGTGATTATAATATCCTGTGATGGTATTTGTTGATGCGCACGTGGATGCGAATGTATTGATTAGATCTGTTAATGATAATATATTTGTTATGGTTATGTCCTGATTATACAATTAAAAGAGCTGCAAATAGACTCATTTCGTGCGAACCTAAGCTGCAACACAGATCTGCCTTAAATTACCTACTCTCTCCCAGGGTGCCGAAACCTGGTTCCAACACCCTCCCATATTACTTCGGGTGAGACCTTGGCCTGCGAACGTAGGTCATTGCCAAAAGGGCCAGTAGTATAGGGTTTTGTTGGCAAACCTTAACCTCCGAACTTGGGTCAAGACCTCTCAAGCCAACAAATGATTGTGTTGCCGGGACTGGGAGCATTTGAGAGAGAGATCAGGTAATGCCACAAGTCCATTGGAGACCTGAGAAACCTGAACTTGAAGACTGGTTTGAAAGACAAATTCAGGAATTTTCTATAAAGGAGAATCACATCACGAAGCTGAAAGCTAAAAAGTGGAAGAATAAGTACATCTTCACTGAAGTTTATGAAATTTTCTTTGTAACTTTTGTGCACAAACTTCAGGAGTGGTTAGCGATGCTCATAGAATTTTAGATGTGTTGGAAGGATGATCAGGTTACGCAGTGGACACCGGAATTGATTCAACAATTGGAGAATACTGACAACATGATCACCCATACGGTAGACCATTTGGTGGACAGTGTGCTAGCGGGATTTGTAACAGAATTCGCAGTCGATTAGTTCATATCCTATTCTAAGGAAAAGTGGAGGTTATTCAAAGGTTTCAGAGGTAAGTTCTTGTGAACATTTCCATTGCTAATTAAAATATTATTTTTCGAAAAAGGTGTTCTGTGCAGCCACAATGAATGAATGACCTTTGATCAGAGCAAAAGTACAACACGAAGTGGTAAGTACTACTGAACCAATCGTGAAGGGGATAGATACATCTATAGTACATTAAGATAATCGGCTGTGCACGCGGGAAATAGTCCTCTAGCTACACCACCTTCAATTCAACATAAGGGTAAGAACTCACCCACACCTCTGCCATCACTAGAAGAAGATATGGCCACACACATGAAGCTACCAACTTTCAAGGGTGTAGGAGATGAATATATGGACCGATTTTTATTTGTAGTAGAATCACTATGGACTGCGCAGAATGTGGCTACCGATGCTGTGAAGAGAGTGCAACTATCCCTCACCTTTGAAGGAAGGGCCTTGGACTGGTATATGGGGTATGTAGGCCAGCATGCAGATCCATCTATTCAAGAGATTAAGAAAGCTTTAAAACAACAATTTCAGAAGCCTAACTCCTACTCGCAACTAGTAACTGACCTAAAATACTTTAGATAGGGAGTCTGTATGGGAAGTTGATCAGTGGTTAAAGAAGGTTATCAAAGATGGGGAATTTCAGTATGATGATAGGCAGCACAAGGAGTGGTTTATCGCTATGCTACTACCTCACCTGCACGGACCTATGGGTTAGCAAGAAATTGAGATGCAAGAGAAAGATTTGGAGATTTCTATGAAGCTATAAGTTGTGCCAAGAGACGATGCCCATTTTGGGGTGCAGCAGATCTAGGGACAGCTGGAGGCAATGCACCTTGAATCCAGAAATTATGAAAAGAACGAGGGAAAGAAGCTAGTCCAGATGTATGGTGCATACGATGCAGGCTGTCTGGCCACACCAAGGATTAGTGTCCTCTATTGGCAAACTACATGCAGGCTGGAGGACCTAGCCCATTACACCCTAAAGAGGCTGCAGAGCCAAGTGGTCTGACATTATGGTGCGCTGACTGTCGTGTTGCCAGAACACACGATACCAACCACTGTCCTTGTCTTGGTTCTTATGTTCCATAATTAAAGCAAAAATTGTGCCGCTTCTGCTCGTGCATGGGACATGATGAACATAACTTTTGGACATACGACTTAATGATAGACCGAGGAAACCTATACAGGGTACAGGCTGACCCTTCTTCACCATTATCCCCCTTAGGTAGAGAAGGCTCCCCAGCAAGAGGCAGGGGAGGGGGAAGGGGTGGAGGCGCAGGTCAGGGAAGAGGGCAATTGATCTGTTACAACTGTGGAGAACTAGGGCACTTCATAAGAGATTGTCTGAACCCTACATGATAATATTTCCGATATTGTAGAAAATTGGATCACGTGATCGAATATTTCCCAGTACTGATAGCAAAAATGCAGGAAAAAAATAGACGCCAACATAGAATATGCAGAGGGTTAAGGCGGAACGCGTGATGAAGGGCCAAGTATTAATGTCGTAACACGCAGTGGCCTAGCTACTGGAGGAGCTGAGGATAAATCCACGTCTAAACCTCTTATCCAAAAAGAAGTTGTCAAACAGGAAAGCTTGGACCTACAGAATGAGAAGGAAACATTCGTCGCAGCTCGCAAAGACTTTACTAAGGAGGAGCCGTCTACTTCCAAGGCTCCAGTAAACCTATGAATGGATGATGAAGTTAAACCATTTCTACAGGTGTCTATGAAGTTGCTACACAACCAGAAGGCAGTAGAAAATCTTCAAGCACTGATAGATAGCTGCGTAGAAAGAACTAACCCTCCCATGAAAGTTAAGGATTTTCACAAACTTTACAGGCATAAGAAGTGCATTGGTCGGGAAATGTGGCTAACAGTGCAAATTGGCGACTATGAAATGGATCAAGTCATCTTGGATCTAGGGCCAGATGCAAACGTACTGCCCAAGAAAACTTGGCAGCAGATGGGAGAGCCTAAGCTGGAATGGTCTACTATACAACTGCGCATGGCTAACCAATAGAAGATCATACCATTGGGGAGGCTGTCAAATTTTATGGTAGATATCGTAGAAGTTAAGGTACAGGCAAAATTTGAGGTAATTCATATTGTGGAACATGTAGACCCTTATCCTGCGCTCCTAGGACTGGATTGGGCGATAAACATGGGAGGAATTATCAACCTAAAGAAAAGAAGCATGTTTTTTGAGAATGAGGGCACGAGGGTGATAGTCCCAATAGACCCTGCAGAAGGAGAGTGGTATACAGAACCGGTGCGCGAAGAAGAGGATGTGGATCACATTTATAAATTAACCGCTCGGGATGAGGATTGGATCAATCCTACATCTGATGGTGTGCTTTTCTGGGAGAAAGACTATGAATGCCTCTCTAACTCCGATGGGGAGATAGAAAATTGGAAGAATTAGTTACATGATGTATCTATGTTGTGATGTATGCGGATCACGAAAAGCTTTCTATGTATCTCCTCAGAGGTAAGAGAACTACCCTAAATTGATGGTTCTGATAGTGTTAGATATTTTCTGTGAACATTTGAAGCCGAAGTCCCAAGGGAACGAAGAATGTGGACACTTAACCAAGAAATGCATGCAACCCCAGCGCGGTGGTGGGAAACACATAAGGGGACATTCCAGGATTGGGAGGAATGTCGCGAGATGATGGTCTTGCGGTTTAAACCCCTGATTCACCTGCGCGTGAAGACTTTCCTTGGCCCAGGAGACCTACGCGAGCACTTGTCCGCATGGATGGAGGAATGGTGTGAAAAAACTACGGACGAATGGGTCCACCTGTTCATTCATGCCTTGGGGCCAATCCCCACCACATCGTATTTAGATGCAGAACTACATCAGCGCACCCACCAATGGGAAACCCTGAAGGGCACATTTGTAGGGACGTTCGGATTGATAGGTGGAATGGAGGCACTTGATGAAGCCCTGCAGGATATAAATGCCTTAGTATTTGATGAATCACGCCCTCGTGCAACATATGGGGTGCCAACGTGGGAGACGCAGATTCAGGATATTGTCAACTACCGTAATCTGTCAATGGAGTAATGTGATGAAGACCCACAAAATATCTCTATCCCAGAGTCAAAGGGAGAGCGCACAGTTGCTGGACCCCCACTGCAGACCGTTAATGTGACTAAGCCTCTTAAGTTGCGGGAAGTCAACATTGGAATGGAGGAGCAACCTAAGCAAGCTAAAATTGGGGACTACTAGGATGATGATACTGTGGGAAGATTCGCGGAACTTCTAATAGAATACTAGGACCTATTTCCTACAAAATTCTCGGAACTCAAAGGGATTACAGGGGACCTAGGGGTCATGCGCATCACTTTAAAACTAGATGTGTGCCCTATGAAGCAGCGCCCTTATCGATTGAACCCCAAGTATAAACAGAAAGTCAGGGAAGAACTTGAAAAAATGATAGCCACAGGTATCATCGAACCAGTCGAATAGTAATATTGGGTAAGTCCTATGGTGGTTTAGAAGAAAAATACTAAAGGAGAGATATGGATCTATGTTGACCTGCACAAATTGAATGATGTCTGCGTACATGATCCCTTTCCTATGCCATTCTCAGATGAAATCCTTGATAGCGTGGAGGGGTAGGAAGCGTACTCATTCACGGACGAGTTCTCGGACTACCATCAGATCAGGATCACAGCAAGACTACGTTCACCACTAAATGGGGATCTTTCCAGTACACTGTCATGTCATTTGGGCTCAAGAATGCCACTGCCATCTTTTCGCGGGTGGTGGTTGCAGTATTCAAGGAGTTCATCCACAAGTTTTTGGACGTATATTTTTATGACTGGATCGTATTCGAGTTGGAAAAAAACACGTCTCAAACTTGCGCATGATGTTAGAAACCTGTAGGAAGCACCAGATTTCCCTGAATATTAATAAGTGCATCTTTTGCGTACCTTTCGGGATCTTCCTAGGCCACATAGTTTTTCGGTATGGATTGATGGTTGGCCCCACCAAGGTATAATTTATCATCAACCTAGCAATCCCTACAATTGAGAAATAGTTGCACTCTATCCTCGGACATACAGGCTACTACAGGAAGTTCATTCAAGGGTACGCGCTGATCATAGCACCCATCGAAAAGTTGCTAAAGAAGGACGTTTCATTTTTTTGGAACAAGGAGTGTCAGAAGAGTTTCGAACTACTCAAGGAGAAGATGGTCTCTGCACCTATCCTCATATTTCCTGACTGGGCGAAGGTTTTCCATGTTCATCTAGATGCGTCAGGGATCGCCCTGGGAGCTATCCTTATGCAGCCTGGGGAAGAAGACATCGACCATCCAGTTTCATTTGCTAGTAGAAAGCTCTGTAATGCGAAGAACAACTACTCCACTACTGAGCACGAGGGGTTAGTCATGGTATATGCCCTGTAGAAATACCGGCATTATCTGTTAGGAGGGCACTTCAAGATGTTTACAGATCACTTGACTTTGAAGTACCTAGTGAATAAGCCTGTGTTGGGTGGGAATATTTTCCGATGGGTGTTGCTATTCCAAGAATATGACTTTGAGATCATTGTGAAGCTGAGGAAACTAAATGCTGGGCTAGACCACTTATCCCGAATCGAAAGTGGTGAAGAGATAACCAACCTAGAAGAAGGATTGCCCGATGTGTAGCTGTTTTCTATTAAGGTAGTTGATGCGCACTTTACCGACATCATTCACTTCTTAAATATGGGAATGGCACCTGTAGAGTATTCGTTAAAACATAAGAAATAACTGGTAACCCACGCAGCAGATTTTACCATCATAGCAGTCCACCTGTATAAGCTGGGAGCTTATGAGGTGGTGCGAAGATACATCTTGGAGCATGAAAGAGATGCCATCTTAGAAGAAGCCCACGGGGGCATAGCAGGAGGTCACTACACAGGGAAATAAATGGTGCAAAATATCTTGAGATTTGGGCTATGGTGGCCCACACTGCATAACGATTCTCACGACTATTGCAAAGCTTGCGACACATGCCAAAGGAAAGGAAGCCCATTGCGTAGAGACGAAATGCCCCTGCAACCACAGGTGGCCCTGCAAGCATTTGATAAATGGGCCATAGACTTCATTGGGCCCATCAACCCACCAGGGAAGAAGACAGGTGCACACTACATTATCACTCCGATGGATTATGTAACCAGATGGAACGAAGCACAAGCTATGAAGGATTGCGCTGTAGATACCGTTGAACACTTCATTTTTTAACATATTCTAACTAGGTTTGGTTGTTTGAAGATCTTGATGAGCGATAGAGGTACGCATTTTTTCAATGAAACAATACAGGCCTTGACTAAAGAATTTCAGATCCACCACACGAAAAGCACCCCGTATCATCCATAGGAAAATGGAGATGTAGAAGCTTTTAATAAAATCTTGGAACATGCACTGACCAAGGTCTGTAATGTCGATCGCAACGGCTGGGACGTACACATCCCATCAGTCCTTTGGTCCTATCGAACCACCTACAAGAAACTGACTGGGAAAACACCGTTTTAGATGGTTTATGGAAAGGGAGCCATTATGCCCATGGAGTATATTTTTCCTAGCCTACGCATCCCAGCCTTTACGAACATGGTGGAGCCTGATATCACGGAGGAATAGTTAGTGCAGCTCATAGCCTTGGAAGAAGTTCGTTTCATTTTTAACTTCCATCAACAACTTCAGAAGGCCCGGGAAAAAGCATGGCATGATTGACATATCCAGCAAAATATCATTTCAGAGGGAGAATTGGTCCTGTTATACAATAGCTAGTTTTTGAAGCACCCGAGGAAGTTCTGTCAGCACTGGCTGGGTACCTATATGGTAAAAGAAATTACTGATGGAGGAGTTGTCCGGTTAGCCACACTGTGCGGTGATATGGTACCAGGATATGTCAATGGAAACCGGCTCAAACCATACCAGATCAAATGACTATATGGTCGGAGTAGCTGTATGGGGCAGAATGCACGCAGGCATGGGGGAAAACGCAGGCAAGACCGTGGTACGCACAGGGATCATTCGCAGTTCTGGAAGCCCGGGTAGGTGCGCTGGGAGAGCAGGGGTCGATCGCAGCCTGGAAAGGTGCACTGGGAGCGCATGGGTGCAGAAATTGAAGGAGTGTTTCCCCCGCTGGTTGATGCGATCAAGCAGCTTCAGGCGAAGATGCAAACCCCACACCCGCAGTGACTCGGGATGAGTCACAAGATTGTGTTGGGGGCCTGTTGGAACAGGGTTCCCTAACCTGTGTTTTCAGTATAACTTTGTAATAGTCAGTCTTGCGTAGGGGTTTTGGGGTGGGTCAAAGTCCCTAATGTTTTGTAATGGGTTAAAGGAAAGCTCTAGGGTTTGCAAACCACAGTTTACGGACCATCAGATAGCAAAGGCTAAGATGCTATAAATAGATAGATAGTTGGGTCTAGTAGGTAAATAAGACATAATATTGATGCTACGTGCGAGTTGTTAAGATCTTTCTAGGTTTTTTTGGGTAAAGACTCCTGCTGGTTGTGTGTGCGGAGATCCTCAGTCCTGCTATGTGCGGACCCCGCTAGGTTGTGTGCGCGAGCTTTGTTTGGATTGTAAGTGGATATTTGATGCTAATGAATGTGAAATATATTTGAAGTACCTTTTTTCTATCTAGATTGATTTTATTTACTGCTGAAGCGCATTTGTGGTATTTATTTAAGTTGCGAATGTATCTGTGATCTGGAATTAGCTGTGGTTATAATATTTTGTGATGGTATTTTCTGATTCACACGTGGATGTGAAAGTATTGATTAGATTTGTTAATGATAATAGATTTTTTATGTTTATGTCTTAATTATACTGTTAAAAGAGCTTCGAATAGACTCATTTTGTGTGAACCTAAGCTGCAACACAAATATGCCTTAAATTACCTACTGTCTCCTAGGGTGCGGAAACCTGGTTCCAGCACCCTCCAATACTACTTCGGGTGAGACCTTGGCCTGCGAACGTAGGTCATTACTGAAAGGGACAGTAGTATAGGGGTTTGTTGGCAAACCTTAACCTCCGAACTTGGGTCAGGACCCCTCAATCCAACAAGGGGGAGCGCCTCTTCCACTCTGAGATGTTGGTGAAGGGTTATCCATTGTAGTTCATTTTCAATAACAGAAACCAAAAGAACCTCATTTTAGTAGAGGTCGTGAAGTAGATGGGCCTACCGACACAAGAAAACCCACATCCTACACCATCGGGTGGCTTCACGTGGGACGAGATCTTCACATCCACCAATAGTGTGGTCTTCCCTACAACATCAAGCCCTTCACAGATGAGGTATTGTGTGATGTTTCTCCTCTTGAAGTTTGTGATGTATTATTAGGCCAACCATACTTGTGGAAGCGACATGATGTGTACGAGTCTAGGCCTCACACTGTTATTATTACTTTAGGAAATAAGTTGTACAGGATACCGTAGGTAGCACCGCCTACTGCCATCTCTTTGATCACTATGAAGCAATGCAATAAGCTCATTTCAAAAAACAGGATTTTTTTTCATTATTATTTTCCCTCAAGGAAAGAATAATATTGTGGCCACGACCTCTAGACAGGGCTCCTCCAAATGACAAAAACAAATGGATAAGATCATGGAGGTGTACAGGGACATCTTCACCTCACCTATAGGGGTACCTCTACACTGTTAGGTCAAGAATCCCATTGATACGACCCCAAGTGTGTCGCTGCCCAATGGAAATATCTATCAATGATTTTTTATGGAGAATGATGAAATCAAGAGGAAGATTGAGGAGTTGTTTCAGAAAGGGGAGATCAGGCCAAGTTCATCACCCTGTGGGAGCCTGATTGTGTTGGTATAGAAGAAGGATGGGACGTCGAGACACTGTATTTATTATCAGGCACTGAACAAGATCACTGTCATGAATAGGTATCCAACCCCACATATTGATGACATTTTGGACCAACTCAAAGGGGAAAAATATTTCAGCAAGATCGACCTAAATTCTTGGTATCTATAATATTCCAAAATTTGCATGCAGCAAATTGGAATATTAAATTTTGCTGATTTCACTTAGGAGATGAATAAATGGGTAAGGAGGCCCATGCATAATAAAAATATAAATAAAATCCCTCATAATGTGAAAGGGGATCAACATAAAGGCTGGATTTCACACCTTCATGTGTGAACAAGGACTTTTGCATGTGGACAAGGTCAAGTTTGACCAAGTCAACTGCGTTGGGATAGGAGGTGGAGAGCATCTTGTCAGACAGCGCAGAGATAGTGGGAGGAATATTCCTTGGTGGAAGAAACCCTAATTGAGTGGGACCCAAGGCAAGAATTCTCACACATGTATAAAAGGAGGGCAAGGCAGCCATAGCAAGACATCTTTGTGAATGATATTTGATTTTTCTGCTTAGACTTTTCTGCATTCTCTTGCTATTTAGTAGAGTTGCTGATCCAGGAGAATATTGATCATTACATTTTAGCAGAAAGATCCAAGTCAACTCCAGCAGATCGATGTCTAGTTCAGTCTTCAGAATCTTCAAATCGCCATTTTTGGTCCTTCAATGTTATGGTTGTCATGAGAAGGTTAATTTTGGGTTAAAATGATGATGTAATACTCCTAAGTGCTAAGACCTAATCCTAAGGTCTAATCCTAGTACTATGGATCTAAAGTCTAAACCCTATCCACATCATTTAAGACCTAAGGTTTAAAGATAGCCTAGGTCCTAAGACATTAAAACCTATCTCTAAACCTATTCCTAAGTGTTGTAAAACCTAAAAACTAATCCTAAGACATATAAATCCTATGGTCTAAAAAATCTAAAGCGCAAAAAAAATTCAAATTATATATTAAAAAAACACCATATTAAAACCTTATACCATAAACCTTTTTAATAAAGGTTCGGAAGATAGGTATAAAATATGGTTCGGGTTATGTTTTGAAAAATTATAATAAAACTTTAAAAAAAACCCACAACGTTAAATAAATGTGTGGTTTCAAGACCGTAGCAGAAAAATTAACCGCCAGCATATGTGAACAGTGTAATAACCGCGCGGAAAATGTTTGGGTAATAGTTTTAAAAACCGCGGATTGTAAACTACAAGGAAAACTGTGTGCATATGACTGCGAAGAGTTAACTGCAGCAGGATTAGGATTATCTATAACCACCGAGATTTATTCCACCCACTCACATGGGAATGGTTACAACTCCCCGCGCAGTTAGCCTAGCCATCGGGTTGAGTTTTAAATATATAGTTTATTTTTGGGTTTATGAATTAAATGATGCACTAAGGTTTATCACCTTATCCTAGGAATTAAATATGGAGATAGGGTTCGAGATTCCATTCACCAAATTTTCTCAACCAACGGATATTTTTGGCTAGCCAAGGTTCGATGCAGCCTATTAATTCCATGCAAATTCTTCTTTGAAGATCATTTTTGTTTTATTAAAGATAGAGTTCTTTTGAGTGCAGTTTCAAGAGGTTAGAGGTGATTTTGTTTGTAGTTTTTCTCAGCCGTTGGTGGTCGGAATTGAGCACGGAGACAGGTGTTGAAAAGGCAGCGAAGAGTACTTTTTGTTTATAGGGTCTAGAAGTGCCTATGAGCACATTCTTTCTGCTCCATTTCAGTGTCAATATTCCTCAAGATCAATCCTAATAAAAATGGACGCCCACTTAAAAGTGGACCCAGAGATGTAGTCCAAGAGGGATGAACTCGTCATCAAATTGTTTGCCTCTTCTTCTCTCTGATTATTATTGTTATTGAATTCATTTATGCTGCTGGTTTATGTCATTTATCATTAATCATACTTCAGTTAACAGTCAATTCTAAAGGACAAACTAATCAAACTGCTTAAGCACTTTATTCGATCACATTCAGATCATTTTTGGTATCAGAGCAGGTTGTGCTTGTAGTTTGTTTTCAGTGGATGTTAACCAGGTTGGGATTGCAACATGGAAAAGGTGAGCTTGAGGAATTCGATCCAGAGATCGGAAGGCGGAAAGTCGATCATCAATCAATCATGACAGGAACTGATACCGTTGAGACTCCTGAAGCTACTGAAAAGAAACCCATGGATGAAAATCAAATCCAGCAGATGTTTCTAAACATGCAGCAAATTTTGGCAGAATTATATGAAGACAAGAAGATGAGGGATGCAACCTCATTGTCAAAGGCATCAAAGAAGGACAAGGGTAAATTCAAGGCATATAAATATCCTTCTCCTCCATCATCTCCATCATCTTCTTCTTCCTCTTCTACTTCTAGTTCTGAATCAGAAAAAGAAAAGAAACCTAAGAGTCCATTATTGAAACTTGATGTTAAGTTCGAATTACCTGTGTATGATGGTGAAATAAACCCTGAGAAACTAGATAATTGGGTAAAACAGTTAGAAGTCTATTGTCATATTCAAGATATTACTGATGATAAGACAAAGATCCAATTAGCTACTCTTAGAATGGGGAGTATTGCTTTGATCTGGTGGGAAAGTAGAACACAGATAGATTTAAAGCGTAAAGGAAAATTTATCACCTCATGGAATAAGTGTATTAAAGATCTAAAGAAACAATTCTATCCATTGGGTCACACACAACAAGCTGTAATAGATTGGTAGCGCTTGCAACAAGGTAAGGGAAAGAGTGTTCAAGAGTTCACACAGGAATTCAGAAAGAAGGCATTAGCACTCGGTATTTATTTGGACACAAAAGAAACTTTGTTGAAATATATTGGAAGTTTTCACTCATATTTGCAGCATATATTATTAATGTTCAATCCTAATTATTTTGATGAAGTTTGTGTTCAAGCAATTCATGTCGAATTAGGTGGTAGACCATTCAAGTTTACACCAAAGACATCCAAGCAGATGGAAACTGAATACAGCAAAAATAAGGGCAAGTCAAAGGGAAAGAAGACTACCACAACTCAGAAGGAAGAAGATAGACCTACATGTACACATTGCCAGAGGATTGGCCATGATGAAGCTAGGTGTTGGAAACTTCATCCGGAATTGAAGCCAAAGAAGTTTCAATCGAATAAGGGTGAAAAGAATGCTGAAACAGCAGTCCAACAAGGCTTGGACTTGGGATCTGACTCAGGTGATGAAGGTAAAATCATTGCTATGGTTACAACAGGTAAAATTTTTGATGCTAGTACTTCTGCTTCTTCAAACATCAAACAACAGAATGAAGATAAAAGAATCGAGTTATTTCATATAAGGGTAACTTCAAAGCATACTAAGATAGATACATTGTTCGATACAAGATCACAAGAAAATTTGATTTCTGAGTCATTGGTTAAAAAATTGGGTTTGAAAACACATAATCATCCAAAGCCATATCTTTTAGGGTGGTTCAAGGAACAAAGTCAAATTCATGTTACCAAACAATGTCGATTAAAATTTGCAATCACAGCTAACTATATCGTTGAAGTGGAACTAGATGTGATATTGTTAGACATTTGTGGAATTGTGTTAGGTAGCCCTTATCTCTATGACCATGATAAAGTATTTTATAGAAAGGAACATGTGTATCATCTCAGAAAATATGGGATTAAGTACATCGTTCGGGCACATAAAAACAAATATCACTTGAGTTTAATTAATGCTAATCAAATGAAACGCTTAATAAGTTCAAGTAGGAGATACATATTCATGTCGATAAAAGAACAACATAAGGATCTTATTGATACTTTTTCAGGTTTTGAAATTTAGTATGAAGGTAATTTGGTTAAGAAAGTAGATTCATTTTAGGATCTAGTTAAAGAACCAAAACATCTACTTCATAAAAAGAAAATATCACATGAGATGCAGTCGATGTTTGATGCCTCTAATAATGGAATGTGTCACAAGTCAGTTGTAGAGTGTAAAGAAATAAAGCAAAAAATTTCAGGGATGGAATTAATGCGACACAGTTTAACTCCATACAGTTCACCCATAATTTTGGCTCATAAGAAAAACAAGGCATGGGGAATAAGTGTCGATGTTAAAGTTGATTCAATTAAGCAGAAACATTTTACAGTATTGATAAATCATCAACATCCATATGAAGATAAAACAGATGTTAAAGGATATGCAATGGAAACAGTGATTCATATAGATTATCAACTGCTTCAATACTTTTAGTCATATACTAAGTTGCAAAAATCTCACTACAGTTGGATGGGATTTCTTTAGCAAAATCACTTAGTAATTAGGGACAAGGAAAGTGTAACAAGTAAAGTAGTTGATATGTTGTCTTTGAATGCTTCAGTAGTACTACATAAAAGTTCATTAGTTTATGAAAGTTATGTAGAACAGTATAGTACTGATACTGATTTTGAAGATACTTTTGAATCGCTAACTCATAATGCTCAGATAGAAAAGGTGTCGGTTTTGTGAGAAATTTATCTTTCTCAGATTGCAGGCGTAAGCAAGACTACGACACAAAGTCAAATATATTGTTACCGGCCTCATATGTATGAAACAATTGTGAAGTACATAAAGGGATGTGTAATGAGTTCGAAAAGAAAACCATGTAATCGAAAGATTGGTTTGCACACACCACTTCCAGTTCCTTTGCAACCATGGGGCAGCATGGATTTGGTTCAAGGATAGACAGAAGTGGTGAGTAGGACCGGGATACATATTCTTCAAGGTAACTGTAGTATACATCCTAAGATGTGGGATGAATTTGTAACTTATGTGCATCAAGCTTACAATCAAGCCTTACATTCTTTTGCACCACGACAAGAATTGAGTCAAGACAGGTTCAAATTGCGCCATGATAAGCATCAGTTTCAGGTCAATGAGCAGGTATGGTTGTATGTCATCAAAGTCAAGATGAAAGTGAGATAGTTGTATTCTCACTTATTTTTAGTTTAAAATTAAGCTTTTGTGGTCCAAAAGCTTTTTAAGTGGATAGGATTGATCCAGGAGGATATTGATCATTAAAGTTCAGCAGAAAGATCCAAGTGAACTCCAACAGATCGATGTCCAGTTTAGTCTTCAGAATCATCAAATCGCTAGTTTTGGTCCTTCAATGTTATGGTTGTCATGAGAAGGTGAATTTTGGGTTAAAATGATGATGTAATACTCCTAAGTGCTAAGACCTAATCCTAAGGTCTAATCCTAGTACTATGGATCTAAAGTCTAAACCCTATCCACATCATTTAAGACCTAAGGTTTAAAGATAGCCTAGGTCCTAAGACACTAAAACCTATCTCTAAACCTATTCCTAAGTGCTAGAACCTTTTTGTAAAACCTAAAACCTAATCCTAAGACATATAAATCCTATGGTCTAAAAAACCTAAAGCACAAAAAGAAATTCAAATTATATATTAAAAAAACACCATATTAAAACCTTTTACCATAAACCTTTTTAATAAAGGTTCGGAAGATAGGTATAAACTATGGTTTGGGTTATGTTTTGAAACATTATAATAAAACTTTAAAACAAACCCACAACGTTAAATAAATGCATTGTTTCAAGACCATAGCGGAAAACTTAACCACTAGCATATGTGAACAGGTGTAATAGTCGTGCGGAAAATGTTTGGGTAATAGTTTTAAAAACTACGGATTGTAAAATACAGGGAAAACCGCGTGCATATGACCGTGAAGATTTAACTGCGGCAGGATTAGCATTATCTATAACCGCTGAGATTTATTCTACCCATTCACATGGGAATGGTTACAACTCCCTCGTGGTTAGCCTAGCCGTCGGATTGAGTTTTTAATATATATTTTATTTTTGGGTTTATGAATTAAATGATGCGCTAAGGTTTATCACCTTATCCTAGGAATTAAATATGGATATAGGGTTCGAGATTCCATTCACCAAATTTGCTCAACCAATGGATATTTTTGGCTAGCCAAGCTTCGATGTATCCTATTAAAGCCATGCAAATTCTTCGTTGAAGATCATATTTGGTTTATGAAAGATAGAGTTCTTTTGAGTGCAGTTTCAAGAGATTAGAGGCGATTTTGTTTGCAGTTTTGCTCAGTCGTCGGTGGTCAGAATTGAGCACGGAGACAGGCGTCGAAACGGTAATGAAGAGTACTTTTTGTCTACAAGGTTTAGAAGTGCCTGCGAGCGCATTCTTTCTATTCCATTTCAGTGTAAATATTCCTCAATATCAATCCTAATAAAAACGGATGCCCACTTAAAAGCGGACCCGAAGATGTAGTCCAGGAGGGACGAACTCCTTCATCAAATTGTTTGCCTCTTATTCTCTCTGATTATTGTTGTTATTTAATTCATTTCTGCTACTGTTTTATGTCATTTATCATTAAGCATACTTCAGTTAACAGTCGATTTGAAAGTACAAACTAATCAAACTACTTAATCACTTTATTCGATCACATTCAGATCAGTTGTTGTGCTTCTTAGCACAAGGATCTCGTGTTTAGGAATACTTATCCTTTCTTGAGAGGCCCCTTGAAGGAGATTGTACTGATTTGCCTCACATCCAGGCTTGAGGCCAAGCATCCTCCTTCAACTACAGCGTTATTTCTGTAGCATTATAACGTTTTTTTGTAGGATGTTGCAGTGAGGGTTCACAACACCACTTCCTACACTCATTTTTCAAAGGAGGGAGCCTCCATTCCTTTGGGAGATCAGTAAGGAAGGTCTTGGAGCAGATTTTCATATCTTGGCACTTGGCCAAAGTTATTCCATCATCTACAGCACAGTCCCTTGCAGGAACTGTGCCATTTCTTGCAGATTTGTAGAGTGAGGGTCAATCCCCTCAATCTTGAGCTTGTTTCTTAGGGAAAGGGCCAACCCTTCTCCCGAAAACTTTGTAATAAGGATCCTCCTTCATTTCTTGTATCATTCAGATATATGTATACAAATATTTAGTTAGACTATTTTTTTTAGATCCAGATCTGCAAATCTAACATTTTGTACATTGTGCTTCCATGAAACCCTTGTCAAGTTATCTTTCTAATGTGTAAAAGGAGCTAGATCTCCATTTTTTCTTCATGTTATGAGAAATAAAACTCCGGATCTGATTTTTGCATCATATTGTATTATAAATCCTCTTTAAAATATGCTTTTCAAGCTTCATAAAACTTATTTTTAGTCAAGTCATGGGATTTCAGTGTTTTTAAGCCATACTAGGACCGAGAAATCTGTTTAAATAAGAAAAAGTGATTTTTTTTTGGATCTTTTCTGGGTGTGAGTCCCAAATTACATATAATAAGGGATTACAATGTTATTTTCCCCTATTATGATGCAATTTTATGAAAATAACGTTTTTAGGGCATAAATTACTGCTTTTCCCCACGTTTTCCTGATGTGATGGATCATATTCCTTACTATTGTACATGTAATTGATGGCTATGTGTTTCAAACACATTTTATGAGTTATTTCTCATTGCTTTCCCATTATTGTGCTTATGCATTGCTGCATTCCCTCATGATCTTGTTGTATATTTCTATTGATATATTAATAAAATGATGGCTATACATTGATCCCTCTTATGACATGTTCAGATTTGCAGAGTTTTACATTTTTATGTTCATTTATTGTGGCAATCCCATTTTGGGATATTACAGTGGTATCAAAGCATAGTCTTGGCTCAGCCTGTGAGTTTCAGCCATTATGCTATAAGAAGACAAAGAGAAGAAGCATATCAGAATGATGGAGAGAATGATCTTTGTCTCATCACTTTTTAGATCTAGAAAGAACCTCTCCAAGGAGGTTAAGCAGATAAAGGATAATAAATGCAGAGAAGAGGAAGAGCCATGCACTTCCTATTCTCAAAGAGGAGAATACATGAAGCATGAAGGACACTTGGAATCTGAAATTATAAGTGAATACCTTGCCGAATACAAAGCTAAATCTAGAGCCTTCAAGGAGACTCTAGCTTTACCACAGTTCATTCAGATGGAGGAAGAAATAATACCCTATAGCTATGGGATGATGAGAGGCAATAGATTTCTATTGTCCACTTTTGATGGATCACTCACATGTGCATCAAAGGCTTGGGTGATGAAACTAGAGGCTTTCTTCCTACTACATCCAGTAGTAGAGAGAGAGGCTGTAGAAATTGTAGCGCTGCACCTTGAAGGTGAAGATAGTGCTTGGTGGTTCAGCCATTTGAGCCATGCAAGAGTGTCTACTCTTGCTAAGTTTTCTCAAAATCTAATCAGGAAATTTGACAAAGAAAGATTAGAGGAGGAGAAGCCCTCACCACCATTGGAAGAGGCATGTACCAGCGCTGTTAGAACCATGGAGGAGAAACCTTCATCTTCAGCAGTTTGGGAAGCCAACACATATGAGGAAGAAACTCTTGCAGCCCTGCAAGAAGCTTCCAAATTTCACCAAGGTATGCTTAAGTTTCCATCTCTTGTCATTTCATCAAATCTTATGGAGGGATCTACATCATTGTATACTGTTGATTTATAGCAACAGAGTTGCACTGCGCTGTACAAGAGCAGTGATGAAGAAAATAGGACCCATTCCTTATGGGAGCATTCAAATGGTAGCTTCATTCATGAAGCAATGGAGGAAGAAGATATAGATGGTAGACATCTTGAAGTGAGAAACACTTTCTCCTTTCTAGATGACACTTTCTCAATGAACACTCCCCAGCTCAAAGAGAAACTTCTACCTATAGCAGATCTAGAACCTTATTGGTTTTGGAAGGCCATTGATGAAGAGAAGGTCTCATGGAGAGATCTCATTGGAGGTGCACTTCAACACATCATGGAGTGCAAAGTTCTTCAACAGTTTGAGGAGGTTTTTCCCTCATCACACTTGGATCTTTGTGGATTCAAGGGGGACATTGATGAGAGGTATTCTCTAAAAGATCTCCAAGGAGTTTCATTTCAACATCCCATGAAATGCAAGAGGAGAAATTTGATTTGGGAGGATGGTAGTCTTCCTTAGGAGAGTGCTAAGGAAGAACATGATGGGAGGCACCTACATGTGGATGGATGGGTGTGGATGATGAGCAAGAAGCTGGAAAGCTACTCGAAAATCTATGATATTGGGCAGCAGGAGGCTTGGCTGCGTTGGCTACTCTTGAAAGAGTTTGGCCATCATCCTCTTTCTAAGGGTATGTGGTAGGATACTTGCATCATTGGGCAGCCAGGAGTATGGACACATTGTGTTGATATGACATTCTTCATATCAATCACCATGTTTTCACTACATGATTTGTATGATGGAGGTATGAGGAGGCAGAAAAAACTTTTGTTGCTTTGGTTGTTCTTGGGAGAGCAAGGGCAGATTTGCTCTCACACTTTGCATGATGTTGCAGGAGTAGGAGATGGCACTATCATGGTGCAAAGGGGCTACTCCTTGGTCTTAGATGTTCAAGAGGTACTTCCACTCTGGGAGGAACTTCTTATGTGTAGCAACATTATGGGAGATGTCTTTGACAATATGCATGTCAAAGAATGGAGCTATGAGTTGGCATGAGCCTATTTGCATAGGCCAACAACACTGTCACTTGGGAGCTTGGGGTTATTGATGGAGTGTCCCCAGGATCACTTCACAATTGATGCACTTGGTGAAAAAGGAGGAGGTGAGAAGTATGAAGTAGTGGATGGAAACATCTATTACAGAGATATGACCTTCTTAACTTGGATTTCCAAGCATAAGAAGGGTGATCTTCATGCAGCATATGGTTCATTCCTCTTCATGGGAATGTGTCATACCACTATGGAGGATTTATTCATATACATATGCATCATCTTACTCTCAACACATAGTAAGAATATTGTTTTTGCATCCATTGATTTTCTAACACAGTATTTTCATATTCTTACCATTCCTATTCAGTGCATTGCTCCACAAGAGGGCAAGCTTTTCATTGAGCTCCATGGTGAACATTGGGCCAGATTGTATGATGGAGACAGCCATATTTTATATGGCCTTGGGCAATTTTTTTCTTTCATGTATGTTTAGTTGATGTATCTAGCCATTTTTTGTTTATCAGTAGATGTCATGACATACATAATTATCCATGTATCAAAAAACAACTTGCCATACTATTTCCTGAAGTAGTTAGGAAAACTATGTTGTGACTACATGGGAAACTGTTGGTACTTTCCTACACCACATGAAACCTTCATTATTTCCCTAATTTTGATGTTGATCATGATTTCATTTGCTGATATTGTTCTTATCTTTATGGGGAGCATGATTAGGAGAGAGACACATGGGTTGGATGTGTCCTTTTGGGAAGAGGATTCCCACACTTTCTGCATTGCATGTTCTAATGGGAGCATGGGAGGAGAGATGGCCACCGCAACCAAACACTTGTTTCTTTTTGAGGTGGGCCATGTGATTAATGAGATGCCATATGGTGACGATTTCCTATCCATAACATATGGAATTTTTTGGGCCAGCTTGATTCACAGCGTTGGAGAGGAGATATTTGGAGATCTAGTCTTCATTTTTCCACTTAAGGGTAATATTATTGCAGCCCAAGATCAGCAAACACTCTACACTTATCATAAGTGGAGAGGAGGACATCATGGGGTAGGCTCCCATGTCTACCATGTTCAGATTTTCAGCCCACCTACATTGCAGGAGCTCAAGGTGGAGGATCATTTTCAGGAGTTGCCATGTTGGGAAGTGACTCATTTTGTATGGATGATTGCTTGGGGATGGAGGATCCACATGGGAAGGATGTTTCCAAATACATTTCAGACTCCATGCCTTGAGAGGACCTCTATATAGCACCTTATTGCCTCCTTGAGTACTTTACTTATTCGTGATGATAGCCCTTTGGCTAGCTTTCATGCT
Source organism: Pinus albicaulis (assembly GCA_034641835.2). NCBI lineage: Eukaryota > Viridiplantae > Streptophyta > Pinopsida > Pinales > Pinaceae > Pinus > Pinus albicaulis. The sequence continues at coordinate 1,637,443,937 of CM076582.1, forward strand.
TGGGAGGGGCAATTTGGAGATTCATTTATGAGACAACATCTCATTCCTTAGAGGAGTACATCATATGTGGATGCTACATTAGGAGGAAGGGAGACTCTTCAGTTCTATCCTTGGAGTTGCTTGAGTATAAGCAACACTTGGGAGGGGAGGACTATAATATTCCAAAATTTGCATGCAGCAAATTGGAATATTAAATTTTGTTGATTTCACTTAGGAGATGAATAAATGGGTAAGGAGGCCCATGCATAATAAAAATATAAATAAAATCCCTCATAACGTGAAAGGGGATCAACATAAAGGCTGGATTTCACACCTTCATGTGTGAACAAGGACTCTTGCATGTGGACAAGGTCAAGTTTGACCAAGTCAACAACGTTGGGATAGGAGGTGGAGAGCATCTTGTGAGACAACGCAGAGATAGTGGGAGGAAGATTCTTTGGTGGAGGAAACCCTAATTGAGTGGGGCCAAAGGAAATAAGGCTCGCACATGTATAAAAGGAGGGCAAGGTAGCCATAGCAAGACATATTTGTGAATGATATTTGATTTATCTTAGACTTTTCTGCATTCTCTTGTTGTTTAGCAGAGTTGTTGTGTTGCTTAGCACAAGGATCTCCTGTTTAGGAATCCTTCTCCTTTATTGAGAGGCCTCTTGAAGGAGATTGTACTGATTTTCCTCACATCTAGGCTTGAGGCCAAGCATCCTCCTTCATCTACAATGTTATTTCTGCAGTAGTATAAATTTGTGTTGCAGGGTGTTGCAGTGAGGGTTCACAACACCACTTCCTGCTCTCATTTTTCAAAGGAGGGAGCCTCCATTCCTTTGGGAGATCAGTAAGGAAGGTATTGGAGTATATTTTCATATCTTGGCACTTGGATAAAGTTCTTCCATCATCTACAGTGCAGTCCCTTGTAGGAACTACGTCATTTCTTGTAGATTTGCAGTGTGAGGGTCAATCCCCTCAATCTTGAGCTTGTTTCTTAGGGAAAGGGCCAACTCTTCTCCCGGAAACTTTGTAAGAAGGATCCTCATTAATTTCTTGTATCATTCAGATATATGTATACAAAGCTTCATTTAGACTAAATTTTTCAGATCTATATCTGTAGATCTAACATTTTGTACATTGTGCTTCCATGAAACCCTTGCCGGGTTATCTTTCTGATGTGTAAAAGGAGCTAGATCTCCATTTTTTCTTCATGTTCTAAGAAATAAAACTCCATATCTGATGTTTTAATCATATTTTATCATAAACCCTCTTTAAAATATGCTATGCAAGCTTCAGAAAACTTCTGTTTAGTCAAGTCATGGGATTTCAATGTTTTTAAGCCATACCGGGACCGAGAGATCTGTTTAAATAAGAAAAAGTGATTTTTTTTTGGATATTTTCTGGTTTTGAGTCCCAAATTACATATAATAAGGGATCCCAACATTAGTTTCCCCTATTATAATGCAATTTTCTGAAAATAACGTTTTTAGGGCATAAATTGTTGCTTTTCCCCACTTTTTCCCCGATGCTATAGAACATATTCTTCGTTGTTGTATGTAGTTGATGGCTATGTGTTTCAAACAAATTTTATGAGTTATTTCTCATTTCTTTCCATTATCGTGCTTATGCATTATTGTCCCTCATGATCTTGTTGTATATTTCTACTAATATCTTAATAAAATGATGGCTGTACAGTGATCCCTCTTATTTCATGTTCATATTTGCATAGTTTTACATTTTTATGTTCATGTATTGCTACAATCCCATTTTGGGATCTTACAAAATATCACTAAGTACCAATAGAACCCTATGATGTGTGGAAGACTTCCTTCAAAGCCAAAGAGGGCCTTTTTAAATGGTTGGTCATGCCTTTTGGGTTAACGAATTCTCCCGCAACTTTCATGAGGTTGATGGATGACATCTTACAACCATTCAATCACTCATTCGTGGTGGTGTATTGGCCGACATCCTCGATATTCAACCTTCTACTTGGGAAGAGAAACTCTCCAAAGATGTTCGACAAGTACCCCAAACTCGTGATAACCAAATCATGTTCGACAAGTCCTCCAAACTCCGTGATAACCAAAGGATGCTGGATTTCTTTAACCAAAGCATGTTCGACAAGTCCTCCAAAAAAATTTCATAGGCTCAAAATGGGTATTCAAGAATAAGGTGAATGAACAAGGACATGTAATAAAAAATAAAGCCAGACTTGTATGCAAGGGATATTCACAAATTGAAGGTCTTGATTATGATGAAACCTTTTCCCCTGTAGCCATAATGGAAGTAATCAGAATGTTTTTGGCCTTTGTATGTTATCATGAGTTCAAGATATATCAAATGGATGTGAAGTCTGCCTTCCTAAATGGAGATCTAGAGGAAGAAGTCCATATGGAAAAACCTGAAAGATTTTCTTTAACAGATAAACATGACTATGTGTGCAGATTAAAGAAAGCCCTATATCGTCTAAAACAAGCTCCTAGAGCATGGTATTCAAGGTTGGACAAGTACTTGCAAAAACAAGGGTTAAAGAAAGGAGGAGCAGACAACAATTTGTACATAAAGGCTAATGAAAATGAACTCCTAATTGTTGTAGTATATGTAGATGACATCATGTTTGGTAGCAAGAAAGAGAAGTTAACAAAATAATTTGCTGAAGAAATGAAGTTAGAATTTGAGATGTCTATGATTGGAGAGCTCACCTTCTATTTAGGACTTCAAATTCAACCAAAGAACACAGGAATATTCATCTCACAAGAAAAATACTTAAGAGAGATGTTGAAAAGGTTCAAAACGGAAGACTGCAAACTTGTGTCAACCCCCATGATCATTGGATGAAAACTATGTGCAAATGATGGATCAACAGATGTAGATAAAAAACTTTATAGATCCATGGTAGGAAGTTTGTTGTACCTAACTGCCTCTAGACTAGACATTATGCTTGCAGTAGGATTTGTGGCAAGATATGAAGCAGCACCAAAACAAAATCACTTACTAGCAATCAAAAGAATATTCAGATATCTACAAGGAACTGCACATTATGGGCTATGGTATCCAAAAAGCAAAAGCTTCACTTTGACAACATTTACAGATTCTGATTGGGCCAGTTGTGTGGATGACAGGAAAGGCACAAGTGGAGGAGCATTCTATTTGGGAAAAAGTTTGGTGGCATGGCTAAGCAAGAAGCAAACTTCTATCTCTCTATCTATAGCAGAAGTAGAATACATAGCAGCAACAACATGTTGCACAAAGGTAATGTGGATGAAAAAAACTCTCCAAGACATGAAGGTAAGCATTGATGAACCTATTTCTATCAAATGTGACAATACAAGTGCAATAAGTATATCAAAAAATCCTGTACTTCTTTAAAAAACAAAGCACATCCCAATAAAGTACCACTTCCTCAGAGAACAAGTAGCACATAAAGTAGTGAAGTTGGAATATGTACCAACAAAGGAACAAATAGAAGACATATTCACAAAACCTCTTGCTAAAGAACCATTCAAATATCTAAGAGACAAACTAGGGGTAGTGTCTACAGAGGCTACTCTCTAACATGAAAAGAAAGCATCATTCCAGGGGGAGAACAGTCAACAAGGAGTGCCACAAAAGAGACAGATGAGGATAATGTAGTGAGAAATGCATCGAACAGGTCCTCAGGATTAGAGTTTTATGGACAATAGTTGAAAACCACACCAGGAAATGAGCAACAGGCCTTTGCCATTGATGTCAAAGGGGGAGGAAAAGCAAGCATTAGAAGAAAGGGTATTATGAAAGGCAAGCATAGGAAGTGTATTGCCATAAATGCCAAAGGGGGAGACTATTGGAAGTATTGTCGTTGATGGCAAAGGAGACAACAGAGAAGAAGAGAGATAACAAAAGAGGCAGCAAAGATGTAGAGAGGTAGCAGAGAGGCAGCAGAGGGTCAAGCAGCTATGAAAAGGGTCATTTGAAGATGCAACTCAGCAGAGACAGGGCCATTTGGAGAAGTAGGGCAGCAAAAAGAAGCAACCCAGGCTACAGAGAATATAGAGAACATAGAGAATATAGAGAAATAGAGAAACAATCTTGCACTGACATGCACTGCCAGTGCGCTGTCATGCACAGGAATTGAACACAGCAGATCATTGCAGAACAAGATTTAGAAGAAAAGGTGAAAGGAACTATATGATGGAAGGGTTTATATGCGATGGTGAGAGGCGAAAGTTACAAAGAAATGTATCCGACGTTAAATCAAAGGAAGGAACCTTGAATAAAGGCATGGAGCCGTTAATAAATCAAATGTGAAATGAAAACCGAAGATGTGGAACCATGCAGAAAGGGCGGAACTGAAAAGAAAAAGAACAGTGGGGTTATATATATATATATATGGTCGAAAGAATTTGATAAATATATAATCCAGTTATAATGCAGGGTTAATGCACAAACTGTGTATTTAAACGAAGAATGGAGGACAAATAAACATTGAAGCGGAATTATAAGAACCGGAACCCTGAGTCAAGAACCGAACCATGAGGAATAGTGAAGGCGGTTTTGGTGGAAGAAACAAGCAGTATTACGCTGCCCTTGAGTGGTAAGAAGATTTCACCTTTTTGAATGCAATATACGTCTCTGTTTGACACGTGTCCTAAGGTGGTTTTCCAAAACCATTTTCATCGCGCGATTTCAGAGGATTATCTTTCGTGCAGTTAATTTGCGCGATATTGCACAACATCCGTCGGATGGGTGCCTAACACTTTGTTGGAATGCGATAAATTGTGGACCGTCAGATCCGTTTGGCAATTAGTCAAGGTAAGTTGTTGTGGGTCCGAATCAAGGTTTATATTAAGTCAATCATCATACGAGCACAGGTCCTAAGGTTAGTAAAGGCAGGTTCCAAGATTTATAAGTGTGGCGTGGATGTGTTGGGTTTTAACCCAAAATATATAGTGTTACAGCTGTGGACTACTATATAAGGACCTCTTATAATAAAGCGAAGATTTAACTGAATTTTCCATGAAATGTGGGGCCTGGATATAATTTACGTATATATGGTGGATGAAGGCATATGGGAAAGGTTATATAAATATATATTAGTGCTGGGTTTAAGTCTGAGTCAAAAGCTTTATTATAATGCTCCTACGGAGACTGTAATATATGTTGATCTATTATAGTTGGTGCACGATTTATAAAAGTAAGTGATAAAAATGTTGTGGGACCCAAAACTGTAATATAGTCGAAGTTTCATATGAAATACCATGGAATATGAATACAGCCCAAATTTGCTAATAAAAGGCGAAGACTTATACAGATATATATATATATATATATATATATATATATTGATATATGGGTGTTGGGCAAAGATTTATTTGTTGATAAAAGTAATAAGCAAGCATATGCGTAGTGGGGTCCACAGTGAACCATCGCATCGGCGGAGAACGAGAGACGCAAAGAGACGAACAATTGAAAATTGCGATTGCGATTGAGTGATTGGATGTTAGCCGTCAGATTTAATGAAGGATGGATGGTGGATATGTGAGTCGCTTGATAGCTAGTGGGACCCTTCATTCATTGCATCGGTGGAGATCTGTTGGAGGATGCGATTTTGATATTGCGATCACGATGAAGAATGTGGACCTGATATGTTATGGACTGTGATTTTATGTGTTTGAGTTCTAGCTTTAAGGGCAACAAAGTGAGCCAGCATTCGATTGATTAAAGGTTAATATATGTTTACTCTAAGTTTTTTAACCAAAGGTGAAGAGTAAATAGAAAGTAAAGCGGCAAGTATATATATAAAACAATATATCTACATATATTTGTGTAAATTAAACCATCGCATCAGAGTAAAACAACGCAGTGGCACATGTCATTGAAGGTTGTGATTGCGATTAATCGCATCGCAACCATCACAAAAGGATTAATCACATCGGAGTAAAGACAAGAGCAGTGGAACATGTCATGAAGGTTGCGATTGCGATTAATCGCATTGGAACTACTCCATAGGAAGTAATCACAATCGGAAGTCTTTGGAGACCAATTCATCGCATCGGGGAATCAGAAAAGTTCAGCAAGTGGGCCAGAAAGGGTGTCTTCTATGATTAAAAGGGTCTATTATTATTACGCCGAGAGTTGTTTGAGTTATATAAAAAGGCAGTTATATATGTAGTAGTTACACAACTGTAGTGAACAGGAGAGCATGCAGAAACCGAAAAGTACAGAGACAGCAGTAGAAAAGACAAACATGTGGTGATCCAAAAGCCAAACGGGTTGATTTGAAATTTATATTGTAACTGAATGTAAATGGTTTTAATTAGTTTATATTGTTTGTGATGCACCGGCAAGTCTCTATAGGAAAACAAAACTCCACTATAAAACTGAAATTTGTACAAATTGCTATATTTTTCTGAATGAGCTGGACAAAGAAATGAGAAGGCAGAAGGCAAAGAGTCAGGGCTATTCACTTCAAATTCCCTGTGGAATACAAACAGTCATGAGGAAAACTGTATAAATGATATCACATTGATATGCTTATAGAGGTTAGAGAATGCAGAATTGAGGCAGAGAAGATAAGAAGGAGGAGCAGAAAGAAATGCTAAGAAAAGTTAGAGATGATCTAAGATAGATAAGAAAGATGATCTAAGATAGACAAGAAAGTCGAGGACAGCAAGAAGAAGGTGCGTAACAAAGCCGATATCCAAGGTAAATCAACAAACGTTTCCTTGAGAGAGTGAGGGTTGGTTTCTATCAAGTTGTAGCTTGATAGATGTCACTTGTTTCTAACTAAGGTTGAGCCCAGTATATGGCTACGTAAAATTGATGGGAAATGGAGCTTCCATGCAAGTTGTAGCTTCCTTAATTGAGGTTGGAGCCTCGTAGTTGGTGCCTGCAACAGTGGTGAGAGGAGTCAGAGCTGGTTTTGCATCACAACAATAATAAGATGTGTTTTCTCCCTTTTATGGGTTTCCACTTATATTTGTCAGTTTCCAGGCAAATATTATGCTGGTATGGTTTATTCAATCTGCTTAATACTTGCTACTCTCATATTAAGTCTGTTGTCACATTATCTTAATACTTGCTTCTCACATATTAAGATTGCTCACATATAAAGTTGATCATGAAATTAAGTTGTAAATAGTTTTAAAGGTTGTTTGGGGTAATTGACCGTGTTAAACCGATTCACCCCCCCCTCTCTCGCTTAACTAAGGTTTCAACACTACGCTATGGGATTATGAGAGGCACAGATTTCTATTTTCCACTTTCGATTTCCAACATCACTCACATGTGCAGCAAAGGCTTGGGTGATGAAACTAGAGGCTTTCTTCCTACTACATCCAGTAGTAGAGAGAGAGGTTGTAGAAATAGCAGCACTGCACCTTGAAGGTGAAGCTAATGCTTGGTGGTTCAGCCATTTGAGCCATGCAAGAGTGTCAACTCTTGTTGAGTTTTCTCAAAGGTTGATCAGGAAATTTTGAAAAGAGGAGAAGAAGCCCTCACCACCAGTAGAAGAGGCATGTACCAGTGTTGTTGTAACCATGGAGGAGCAGCCTTCATCTTCAGCTGTTTGGGAAGCCAACACATATGAGGAAGGAACTCTTGTAGCCGTACAAGAAGCTTCCAAATTTCACCAAGGTATGCTTAAGTTTCCATCTCTTGTCATTTTAGAAAATATTATGGAGGGATCTACATCATTGTATATTGCTGATTTAGAGCAACAAAGTTGCACTGCATTGTACAAGAGCAGTAATGAAGAAAAGAGGACCCATTCCTTATGGGAACATTCAAATGGCAGCTTCATTCATGAAGCAATGGAGGAAGAAGTGATAGATGGTAGACATCTTGAAGTGAGAAACATTTTCTCCTTTCTAGATGACCCTTTCTCAATGAGCACTCCCCAACTCAAAGAGAAACTTCTACTCGAACACTGTTACCGATGAAATAGGTAACCTGACCTCAAAATGGGAACTCTAGCCCAAAAATACTCAAAAACATGAAAAAACACTCCAAAAACAAAAAAGTGTATTCCAGAACACACTTGGTTTTTTTTGAAGGTCAAATTTCAACATTTTATAAAATTATGCTAAAAACAAAATTGTTTCTTGAAAAAAGGATTGAAAAAACACCCTCAAAACAAAACCAGTTGATGCTGGAATAACAAAAAAAAAAAATTGTGTCATATTTTTTACATTTTTAAAAATAGAAATAACATTTTTTAATTTTTAAAATTCAAACATTAAAAAAAAACCTAAAATTTAAGAAAAAAATAAATTAAAAAAAAAAAAAAAAACATTTTAAAGCTTAAAATTTAAAATATATAGGAATAAAAAAATAAAAATGAAAACAAAATAAAAATTTTAATTCAAACATTCAAAAAACCTAAAATTTAAGAAAAAAAATAAAAAATAAAAAATAAAAAAAATTTAAAGATTAAAATTTCAAAATATATAGAAATAAAAAAAATAAAAATAAAAACAAAACTAAAAATATTAAATTTAAAAAAAATTTAAAAGAAAGAAATTATAAAATAAAATATAGAAATTAAATTTAAAAAAGAAAAAGAAAATGTTTATTAAATTAAAAAAAAATTCAAAATAAAAATTAAATTTAAAGAAATATATTAAATTAAAAAAAAATAAACATTATTTAAATTAAAAGTATACTAAAAAAACAAATAAATTTTGAAATAAAAAAATATAATAATAAAAACATTGTCAAAATAAAAAGTTAAAAAACTTTAAAAATCAACTAAAATTGAAAAAAATAAATTTTAATAAAATAAAATGAGCCAAATTAAATAAAAATAAATACTAATGATAAAAAATAAATAATCAAATAAAATAGTAAAAAGGAATATAAAAATAATAAATAAATTATTAAATAATTTAATTTCATAGCTAAATAAATTCATACAATAATAAGGAAGCGAATAAAATAAAATAAAATAAAATAAATAAATAAAAAATAAAAATAAAATACATCCAAAAAATCATAAAAGTAAACCAAAGGTGCAAAGAGAGAAAATGGGAGCTAGAGGGAGTACAAAAGGAAAAAATAAAAGGCAACTAAGAGTGAAGGGCGGGAATCCAACATCTACTGACACTCCACCCATCATCCCTATTAAGGTTGACTGGCCTCTTTTCGATCTCCAGGGCTTCCCTCAATTTGCGGTGGTGGAAATGGTCAATCTTTGCAATAACCTCAACATTCTCAATACAGATGTGATGATTCATTTTATCGGCATGCTTTGCCAAGGCGGAGGACCGAGATCTACAATGTCTGAGGTCAGCGATATGTTCCTGAATACTTTGATTAATGGATCGGCCAGTTTCACCAATGTAAACACGGAATCAAGTAAACACCCTTACTATCTTTAGGGCAAATCGGGTTCTTAACCGACCTAAGCAAACTCTGGATGGTGCGAAGGGGCTTGAAGGTTGAGGAAACATTATGTTTTTTCAAGATCCTAGCGATTTTATCAGTAGTACCTTGAATGAACGGAAGGTGAACTCCAAATGACCGATCACAATGATCTTTCTTAACCTTAGGACCTTTTTCAGCTTTTTGAAAAGCTCTAACACACTGAACCTTGCTATAACCATTCTTACTGAATACATTAAAGAGATGAGATTTTTCACTTTCAAAGTGGTGTTCATATGAGATTCTAAATTCTTTTTACCAGGGTGGTGATCAAAAAATTCTTTTTTTTTAAGTTCTTTTTTAATTTTTTAATATATATATTAAGTTTTATTTTTTTAATTTTTTTTTAACTTTTAATATTTTTTAATTCGTGAAGACAATTTTTTATTTTTTTTATTTTTTATTTTTTTTTAATTTGATTTTTTTCTTTTTTTGTTTTTAAATTTTTTAATATTTTTTTTTTAATATATTTTTTTATTTTTTATTTTTTATTTTTTTTTAATTTAATTCAAATTTTTTATTTCAAATTTAATTTTGTTTTTTAATTTGTTTTAATTTTTTTTTTTTAAATTTAATATTTTATATTAATTATTTTTTAAAATTTAAAATTTATTTATTAAATTTATTAAATTTTGATTTAATTTAATTTTTTTTAATCTTTTAGTTTACTTAGTTTTTCATTTTTAAATTTTATAAATTGTTTCATTTAAAAAAAAAGAGTAAATTTATGGATATTTGTTTTTTAATTATTTGCATGTGGTTTTTTTCATTTTTTTTGTTTTTTAATGATAGTTTTTTTTTTTTTTATTTCAATTCTTTTATTTTAATTTTCTTTTTCAATTTTAAATTTTATTTTTTTTTTTCATTTTTTCTTTTTAATTTTCAAATTTGTATTTTTTTTCTTATTATTATTATTTTTTTTAATTTAAAATTTAAAATTTAATTTTTTCTTTTTTTGTATTTTATTTTTTTTATCTAAATTTTAATTTTATAATTTAAATTATTTTTAAATTTTCTATTTTTTTTTTTAAATTATATGGTTTTTTTTAATAACTTAGAAAAAATGTTTTTGATGTTTTATTTTTTTGGTTAATTTTTTTTTTCTTTAAATTATGTGTTTTTTTTCTCAAATTTTGTCATTTCTTTTGATATAATTTTCAAATATTTTTGGTTTTTTTTTTTTTTATTTATTTATTTTTGTTTAAATTTTTTATTTTTACGAGTTAATTTTGTTTTTTTTAACATTTTTATTGGTTTTTTTTATTGTTTATATATATATTTTTTTATCTAAGTTTTGTGTTTTATTACCAACATGAAAATCACCACTCTAAAATTTTTTTGTTTTTTTTCTTTAAATTATGTGTTTTTTTTTCAAATTTTGTCATTTTTTTAAATATAATTTTCGATTAATTTTTTTAATTTTTTTGTTTTTTTTTAAATTTTTTTTTGTTTAAATTTTTTATTTTTACGAGTTAATTTTGTTTTTTTTAACATTTTTATTGGTTTTTTTTATTGTTTTTATATATATATTTTTTATCTAAGTTTTGTGTTTTATTACCAACATGAAAATCACCACTCTAAAAAAAAAAGGTTGATGCTGCATCAATACGTTTCAAAATTAGCATGAAAATCACCGCTCTAAAAAAAAAAAAGTTGATGCTGCATCAATACGTTTCAAAATTAGCATGAAAATCACTAACATTTTAAAACAAATATTCATACTTCATAAATAAAAATATTAGAGTGTCAAAAATGTGCACAAAAAAAAAGGGTGATTCCGCATCACCACTTTTCAAAATTGGGTGCTTTTTTTGCTACCAAAAAAAAGTAGGTACGTGCGGTTACCTATTTCATCCTTGCACGCTGTTCCCGTAGTAGATCCAA